>JAPMOB010219034.1:0-26735 GCA_029875015.1 Lepomis gibbosus | reverse complement strand
TGCCTCCACCTCCAAGCGCCGCACATCAGCTGGAGCTCCTGCAGTAGCGAGGACCCCAGGCTGAGCAGACGTGGTGTCACTGAAACATTATTTTTACCCAGGTGTTAAGAGTCCAGACGGAACTGAACAGCTGTGTGACATTGAGCGGAGGAACAAGGACATGCGCGCAGCCGCACAGCGCAGGAGAAACAAGAGAAGAAAGGTCGAGACAAGTTAATCAGTCGTATTGTTCGTTAGATTACAGGGACATCTGATCAGAGGAACCCGACACGGATCGATAGTCCTTTCTCCATTTCTGAGCGGGGGCCCTATCACCTTGACTCACCTTGGACCGTGATGCATTTTTAACTCTTTGCCTGCTAAACGATAACTTTGCCCCCCCCCTAAACACAACACAAAAAAGTCACAACAGCTGAGGTCCAATCATCAGCCAGCTGTCTCCCTCTGTACCGCAGCGCGCACCGCAGCCCCTGTGTGCGCTGTCTGACTGTGGACCGCTTGGAGCTCAACACATCAGGACCAATTGTTTTCACAGTCACTGAGCTATTTAACGAAACCAAAGCCACCTCGTCTGGGAGGAGATGGGAGGTGGGGGCTGTGGACTCCCGAGGTCAGGTCAGATCAGAAGTAGGGACAGACAATCAAGTGAAACTTATGAGTTACCGTGGCGCAAAATGAATGCTGATGCCGGTTTGTTACTGAATGCAGCAAAGACAAATCAAACAGGTGGAAAGAAACACGAGGTGACCGGTGCGCGTTGCAACAACCGTGTGCGCGCGCAACATTTCACCACGAACACCCGGGGCAGATTGGCCATACTTACACCAACTGCTACCGGTACGGCCGAACAGCTCTCCTTTCTCCGAATCCCACAGAAACTTCTTCCATCCACCATCTTCTTTATTTGAAGGCATTTTCACTTATTTCCCCGCAAAGCTGCTCCTTCAAGTCGTTCCTCGGCGGACTCCCTCCCGTGTGGTAACCAAAGTCCGCACCCGTCGCTAGAGGAAGAACCCTTGCTTGGTCCGCTGGAAGGTCCCCCCCCCAATATAAACCGTTCCTTCTTGGCTCCGCCCGAAACTCCCGACAAGTTACCTAGCAGGAGGGCGGAGCAGGGCCGGCCAATTGGGGGGACGGAGAAGCCATGCGTAACTCTGACGTCGGGAAGACAGACAGAAAGTCTATAGGCAGACGTTCACCACTATACATTCTGTACATTTCCTGAGCTTTGCAGATGATGTCACATGTGCAGGTAGAAAGTTAGTCATTGTCTTAAGGTATTAAAGTGGTGTAGACATGAACTCCAGATGTTCAGCAACCTCTGCAATAAGTGTTTCACTTTACAAAGAGTATGTAGATACGTTATAGGCTATATGTCTACATACATGCACACATACTGGGCCTCTTTTTGCCCCTGGCTCTTCTGTTTTTTATGCATTGTGTATCGATGTACTCCCATGTGCAGTTTCATATTGTGGTGTAGCCTAGTCACTGGTGGACGAACACAAATCCTGTACTTGAGTAAAAGTACAGATACCCTGGCTAAATTTAACTCCACTAAAAGTAGAAGTCTTCAATTTCAAATTTCTGCTGGAGTCAAAGCACAAAATGTCTTCAACAATCAAAGTTGTTGCCAGTTAATTTCAATGTCAATCTAATAATCAGGTCAGCTGCACTTGCATAAACTGTTTCTTTAATGTATAAGAAAACATGTTTAATAAACGTCATGTGTGATGAAGTAAAAATGTGGTGGGGCAGAAGCAGAAAGTGGCATGAAAGGAAAATACTCAATTAAAATACCTCAAATTTGCACTTGAGTAAATGTATTTAACTGTCCAAAACTAGCAAAGTTAACTGCAATGAATTAAATCACTGACTTACAAACCAAATGACACATGCTGATCCTGGGGGGCCCGGGACCTAATGTAAATCCATTTCATAGCAGTCTAATGGATCTGTTGTGTCAGTCAGGAGGTTTTCTGCTAGAAGGTTTAGGCCCTGACAAAATGTTCATCCACCATGATCCATGATCAGCCACTTGTCGTGAATAGTAGGTGCAGATTCAGACTGAAAAATGTGAGCTCTTTTACAGTTATAATGGTCCATGTGTAGACTTGTAATGCATGCATCTGTTTTAATACTTTATCCATCAAGTAAATGCTGGTTACATGTAAGCATCTCTGTCACTGTGTTTGTGTATATATTCTTTTATGTTTTTTGTATATTTTCTGTATTGTATTTATTTTAATTACGCTATTTCTTCTTGTAATGTGTCGTCTTTGCGAGATCTCCCTTGTAAAAAAGAGATTTTGTCTCAATGGGACTTTCCAGGTAAAATAAAGGTAAAATAAAAAATAATAACAATAATTTAGCATGGCTGTTCGGGTTAAGTCCCTGCATGCCAACAATGCACACGCAGAATGCCAGATTACAGTGCACCAACCTACAATTCAAAGTGAAGTCGGCTGCTCTAAAACACTAATTATGGCACAAACAATACAATCATTTCGTCCCCTTCACTAACAGCATAAAGCTCATTTAGCTGAAGCCGGCGTGGCTCGTATCTGTTCCCGGTTTAACTCGGTGGGTGTCCTGCAGTGAACCCCTCTGTACAGGCTTCCTCGTCACACCGCAGGGATAATAAGCTCTAGTTACACAGCATTGCCAAGTATACACATAGTTGAAACCTGTATATCCTGCCTTCTACATCCTATAACCCCTGTCTAAAACCGACTCCAAGGGCATTTCTGCCAGTGCCAGGGGCCACAGGATGGAGCAATGTTCTACCTGAGCTTGAAATAAGATGCTTTTAATTTGTACTGTGTTAACTAATACTGACACTATACTACTGACTATTCATCTTAAATGCCTCATCTGAATTAATTGAAAATTTGATTTGCAAGAAATTACTAGAAAAACCACTTCCTGACCAACCTGCCCCTCCCCCACTTGGTACACTTGCACACTTACACACACACATGCGCCGACTATACAGACGTGTGCGCGCGCTTCCACTTCACATTCTTGTCTGGCAGTGTTAGCTGTGTGTAATGTGTGTGTTCATGCGTGGACTCACTCAGCAGTGCGCTGCCATCTGGGTTTCCTGAGCTGTGTACATTTGTTTGAATGTAAACATGTGTGTGTGTTAGTGTGATTGGTCGGGTTTATGCACATGAGGGTTTTGACCTTCAAACATCGCCTCACGGACGAGAGGCGTCAAATCACTGATGTTGTCCAGCTCTATGTAGCTTCATCTCGAAGGAAAGGCTCACCTGAACATCCGGCCCACAAGCGAGTCCCATCTTTGCATATATCTTGACTTTAACCGCCTATCCCTGCTCCTAACCAAACACAAACAGTTTTGTTAAGTAAAGAAACTGTTACATAAAGGAACTGAAGCAAAACCAGGCGTCAGCTCTAAAGACTTTTTCAAAAAACAGTCGTTATTATAGTATTATAGTATGATTAGTCTACTTTGAGTACAAAATCGATTAAACAATAGTTCTAAAGAGAAGATTTGCGTCAGATAGTCTAGTTGCATAGGGATAGCAGAATTCAAGTTAAGTGTGGATATTCAGAATATAAGCTTAAGGGGTCATTACTGACCTTGGAAATAGATTTTTACAAACGCTTACTTACTAGCACAAGTTTTGTCCTGACACTACCTATTTTAGGGAGCTAAAGAACAGCCAAAGAGTCACAGCTAACTTTGGAATATTTTGAACAGTTTGACAACAGTTGGGAGGGAGGGGAAGCAGATCAGGTGGGTACCGACAGGTACAAGGAGCGGATGGTGAGAACCCGCTTCAATCACTTTTCATGTGTACAACCAAGACTCAAACCAACAATGAATGTATCCTACTAACAAGTATTGTGTGTGTATTCAAAGCCTGATATATATTATTCCCCTGTGCCATAGTGCTCCAATGTGCAAATGTGTATCAATCTGACGCCAAAGAACAGTTTCCAGCTTTTTAAAACCCGTTTATAAAGATTTTTGACTTCAACAGCTACAATAAAAAATGCATGTAAAGCTACACGGTGAATATTGTGTTTAACTTACTTGCTGCCATATTCACAGTCCCACCTATCTGTTGCCCCAAACATGACGAGACAAGCTCTAATAATTGCTGAGAACCATGCTGCTACTTTACACTACTACTACTAATTTGCACGACTACAATGCTCATTTCCTTTGTTTACACTGGAGCTCATGTGAAGGGAACCATCGAGCTGGTTATTACAGAGGCAAGGATTGTGTGGATTGTGGAGTAGTCAGTGAGATAAAACCTGCCATTTTTCTAATGATACAGCCTGGTGTCTGACAGCGGCCACACCTAGACAACTGCAGCCTTTTATCAGCTTGTGTACACAATAAACATGAGTACTGTATTAAAGGTTTGTGGGGGAGGGTGGACTCAAGGTGAAAGTGAGTCTTCCTGTTTGAGGCCTGCACAGGTCGCATCCCATCGTTTACACAAGTTTCTATCTAATCAACCAATATTTTCACCTACTCTGGTAGTATTGGGTGTTTGGCGATGATGAAGTTGGTGTGTAGCTGTTCCCTCATTAACATCCTGTCAGAGGAGAACACACCAACCCATCTCACCTCAATGGGAAAACTGCATTTTCTCGAAAGGCCGGTTGAGGCTGGCTCCAAAAGCGAACCTTCGTAGACCCCCATGTTCAAATGCTTGTTTACAGCCTGGTTTGAGTAACTAATTTGAGTCACTGAACATCTCGGCCGTGCTTTTGCCTTTTAAAGAAATATAATCTTTAATGTAAGCTGTTGAGCACAGACGCTTCCACACTGAGAACTGAACTGCAGATTTTCAGATTTCTTGTTTGGAGTAATTCCTTAAAGCCACACCAAATAGCTAACGTTAGCATCATTATGTAACTTAATGTTAGCTTAGCAAGTGACATCCAAATAAATGACTCATAACTAAACTAACTTGCTTCAAATTGTTCTTCAGACCTTTACTAAATAAACATATCATTCACAGTGAAACTGGCCCAACTTCCACAGTTTTCTGACGTCAGAACTGAGAAGCTGTTATATGAACATTATAATTTGAACAATAACAAAATAATAACCTAATTGGTATGTATCCATGTTTATGTTTGTGACAAATGGCTAATGTTTATGGTATGGTCACTACAGACCAACAAAGGTTGAGTTCAAGGGCAGCTGGAGTTGGTAGAAGAAACTAGAAGACGTTTTGTCCAGTTGCCCTTGACGTCAATAGTGAATGGGAAACTGTCTTGGAATCCTCATCCTCAATGTCAGTCTCGACATGTACCAGCCCTCCCCCCAAGTCCCTCACCCCTTGGCTTAGTTCTCCCTTGGGGACACTGGAAAACCTGTGCACCCAGGGGCACCTCTCCTTGTAATGTCTTGTGCTTCATTGTAATGTATGTTAAAAAAAGCTAAAAAATTATTTAAACAAAAAGAACTGAGGAGCTGCCTCCAACTGTTTTGCACATTTCCGAAATCATAAATAGACACGCAGTCATTTCCCTGAAATGAAACCATGTGTTTGCCTGTCTGGAATGCAACATTAAAAGCAGATATAATAAGTTTTAAGTCTTTGCGTGTTGATTTTTGCATGAGAATAGAAACCAGTGGTTGAAAATGACATATTTTTAAAAAAACAAGACACTATCATGGGTTTTAGAAAATGGTTAGCAATGATTGTAGCAAGTGATGTATTGTTAACGTGATCTGTAGTAAATTAACTAAACAAGAAAAAAACATCCGCATGGTTTTAATTCCACGTTCACATTTATGGAAAACACCAAAGAGTCTACAGAACGTGCAAAGTGGAGGCTTTAGCTGCTTGAGTTGCAAGTGTAAAAGAAAACAATCAACGTCGGCTGAGGTTCTGCAGCACTGATAAGCAGACCCAACCCCAAATGCTTTATGATGGCCTATGGCACATGCCGCAATTAATGAGATAATTGCTAATTAATTCAAGTGCGGTGGATTATTATCGGTTGCCTGCTGGCTTCCTCTTATGTTAATCTCTTCAACTCTGGATGTCATTAAGTGATTCTATTGCAGTGGTTAAGTTATCCAATCACTGTACGATTATATATATTCTGTATTTGCTTGACAATGTTAAAACTGAAACATAGTCAAACCCAAGACAGGATGGGTTATTTGGCTTCACAATTACTTCCGATATAAAATATTCCACATGCGTTGTTTCATGCATTTATTCTCAATTGTTCAGCCTGACATGTTGGACCTTGTCTACCTCCTTTAGAATGTAAAATAGGTGTGTTTGAACCATAGACTGTATAAAACAAGTCTGAACGCGACTTATCCACTTCACGTGAGGTTGGAAAAACTGACCCGCTGCTGTGTCTGGCAGGGTTAAAGAAGTTAATTACTAAGAAATTCAGGGGCTGTGGATTATAACTGTTGACGTCCTCATCAAATTATGACTTACTTTGTTATTGCAGGATATCAAAATGTCTTTATCTTAACGCTGTGTTCCTGTCATACTGGTGTTACCATAATTATCGGTATGATTATGACTGAGAGAGCATTTCAAATGCATTTTCAATGGTAAAAATCTTTTTGGCCACTGTGGAGACATCAGTGTCTAAGCTCAAGAAAACTTTTGGGGTGACAGTTTTATAAAGTATAACATCGGTAGGCCATAAGCTGAATGTGGGGGATTTAAATATATATACCCAGGGAAACGTACACTGAACATTTTAACTAGTGGAAAACATTGTTGAGCTAAGACTGCTTGTCATTTGTTTGATTAATTCACTGTAAAGTCTTGTTTAAAGTTTGGTACCGTCGTGCCTGCCCAGAGACCAAAACCAAGACCTGTGATCACCAATCAAATCTGGCAACCTGTACTACAGCTGCTGGGACGATGGATACTTGATCTGTTTGAATATAGATTTAACAAGAAAGATACAACGTGTTAATCAGTGAGCTTTGTTAGCATTTCTGAACTTTGGACAGAGCCAGCTGTTTCCCCCTGCTTCCAGTTTTTATGCTAAGCTAGGTCACTTTCTGGCAACAGCTCCAGGCGTAATACACAGATATGAGATTGAACATGATGACAATGTTATACTTAGATGTTTCATTTAAGAAAATGGAGGATTGTATTTGAGCTCAAGCTCAGCAAAGTTTGACTGCAATTTCTTAACCTGAAGAGGTAATCAATGGAAATCATGGAAACTCTTGTCTAAGCTGTGTTTTCTTGGGATGATTAGCTGTATATTTTGCTCCACTTACACTGAGTTAGCTGCTATCCTGCCTCATGCATCAATAGACTCCATTCTGCAGTTTTACTGAAAAGCTTCGACATGAAACTGAACCACTCTGTCCTTTACACTATGACTGCACATACTGCACATCCATTTAGGCACTTGGGCAGTCATTCTAACAAACTAATGACTTTGTTAGCATTGGACAACTGACAATCTGAGACAGTGAGATACAAGCGGTTCCTGATCCAAAACCCTGATTACATCTTTATAATGTATATATCTAATTTATATATACTTTTACTAGCAAACACAATAGTAGATGGCCATAGTTTAGAATATAGACAGAATACACAATAGGATCATGTTGCAGGCTCATATCCGCCTGCATATGTTGTCCTCAGACAAAGCTTCTGACCTTGACCATATCGGCTCTATGACGGCAGAGTGTACTGTGCTGCTGTTTATAGGTGTATAAACAGTGTTGTTTTCAGCCAACATGAACTAAAGAAACAGTGGAATCAACACCTTTTTTAAAAAACATTAAATATGAAACAGCAAATTACATTGCAGATGACAGAACTTTCTTTAAGATATTCCCTCACAGCATCAGTCTGTTATTATTTTGTATTTTTCTTACCATCAACAAAATCCCACAACAAAAAGACAGAAGCAGTAATGTGTTGGTCCATCTCGCGATACTTTGACTTCTATACCCGGTCTGTAGCTCCCAAGCTCATTGGTTCCTACTGAAGACATAAATCTTAAGAAACAGCTCCTAATATATAAGCTATATTTCTAAAACATTAATTTCCTAAAACAGCTGGTCACTTTATTTATCAAACGTTACTCAAACAAAAAGAAAAATGCATTCATTAGGGGCTAGTTTTCACATTTGGAGCAGTTGTGAGCATTTCTGGCAGCAGGACAGTGTATGTGGGTTTGAATCAAAATAAACTACAGTGTGTGATTTTAATAGTTTTTGGACAATCTTTCATGGGATTAATTTGATTAATGTGAGAATTGATTTGAGAATATGTTTATTTTATGTAATTCTGCGCACATATTAAACCCAGAAGTGAAATAAATGTGATAATTATGTGGTTTAGGCAGCAGACCTCACCCGAAAAACGGAATAATTACACTTATTTAAAAAACATGAAGCAAATCTTCAGTGGAACCACATGTATATATAGCAAGGACAAACTGGCATTTATCATACCAACTTCATGCCTCTCCCATGGTCGGATCTGTCAGACTGCAACCCTGACTGAAATCTAATGAATCACAAGTGTGTCTTACAAGCTGCATCAATCTGATTCATGGCATATTGGTAGTGAATTACATTTACATTTAGATGACGCTTTTTATCCAATGCGACGAACGAGGTTGCACACCTCTGGTAGCGACACCAATGTGTACTTGCTCAAGGACACATTTGTGGCAGTGGGAATCAAACCCCACGTCAAAAGCATGTGTCTTTTCCACTGATCCATCGTCACCCCTAATAAAGACTTAATCACGCCTCTGTTAGTGCAATTAAAGCACCCTGCTTTTGGCAGGAAATCTATTATATTGTACTGTCTTGAATTTAACGTAACTGTGACTCTGCTCTGTAAATACTTATCCAAACCTCTTGGGACCAAGCCTAAGATTAGCTAAAAACTACTGTAGCAGACTGGACAGACCACCCATAAAGATTGTTTCCAGCAACTAGTCTCTGACAGTCGGCCCGAAACGGGATATTGGACCAAAAAAACAACAGAAACGGAACAGGCCAACCAAAAAAGACAAGACGAGTTGGAAGTCTGATATATGGCTGCAGCAATTGAGGACTGTCCGCACCTCTCTGTAAAAGCCTCCTGAGGACATAATTCACGACTGTTCACACCTTTTCATTTTGAAAGAGAAACAGATGGGCGTTTATAGTGCTGCCTAAAAAGACAGGTGGGTGAGATCTTTCACAGAGAGGCAGGTAAGACTGTATAGCCCACAGAGGGAACTGGAGGTGAGGGAACTTTGTAGAAGGAAGCGAACTTCAACATGCTGAAAATCTTTGTGAGGCCGACTGGTAGCAAATAGATTTGAAGACTTAATGGTGCTTTCACCTGCTCCTCGGTTGGTCCCATTTCCAAAGTTGTGAAGTTGTTCTTCCGACTTCGGTGTGTTCATGTGCTTTAAATCGGAATGTGGAAACAACATGGACGCTACTACGAAGATGTCATTGTCATCCACGTACGCTTAAACAGTGATGAATCTTTCTATTACAAAGTGATATTTGTCCCAGAGTTGTTACTGCACCAGTACATCACCTATAATAGCTAAAATATTGCTTGTATTGCAAATCCTGCTAATAAAAACCCTTTCCTATTTAATCTCGGTCACTCTACACGGACAGCAAACTAACACTTGCAACCTAATTCCATATTAAAAATGACATGTTTGCAAAAACTATGTACAATACATGATTTCGCACCATACATCGAACGTTTCTAACCATTAACCATGTTGTCCGCCATGTTTCTACGTGTATGACGTCAACAACTCGGCAACTCGTGTAGCAAAATTCCTGTTCAGGCGAATCTTCCTAGTCGAGAAGTCACGCAACTGGTCCAATTTGGTTCTATTAGTCAAGGCTGGACAAGAAAACAATACTCGTCACAATACAATTTTTTTCAATATAACAAATGTTCAATAAATATTCAATAAATGTTTGATTTTATTCACTTGAATCATACAGAAATTAGGACTTTATTATTTATTAAGATGTTTATTTTGTTGAGAGAAAGAGACTGAAAAAAGCTTTTACTTAATTTTACTCACGCATATTTTTTGACAAAGATTTTTTCACAATTGTTTTGAATGTTCTACCTCAGATTTGTGAAGTGATCCACTCATCAAGTGTTGACCATAAAGAAGAGTTTAAACCACAATTAACCATCAGGTTTGTTTAACTTTCACTCAGGAGCAAAAATTAGTACTTATTGTGATAATTATCGATATCAAAAGATGTGAAACTTTTTATCCTGATAACATTTTTGCACCAAGTCCTAAGTCCTAATGCTTTCTCATCTAACAGGGAAATAGAGATTTGGATCTGTTTGTGTGTGTGTTCATTGAGGGGCTTTGTGGCCTGTATGTCTGTCATTGGGGTAAGATGGGGGACGGATTGTAAAGGTTAAACAGAAACAGTAAACAGAGAAGTCAATTCTGTCAATGAGGACTACATTTGTTTCTTTCTGAGTGTTGTTTGAGTTCAGACTGAGGTTTAAAGGACACACAGTACTAACACAGTAGTAATATTTTTCCCGCTACACCGGGCCGTACCGATAAAGGCTCTCTGTGCTCCCCTTTAACTTTGCTGTATAGAATGTCTGAAGTCCTTTTGTCAGTCACAACCCCAGGCCACAACATAATGCCCCAGAGGTCAATAATTGACAGGAATCATTATGGAAAGTTTAATGTCCTCTCTCAACAACACTGGTTAATGTGTCAGGGTTGTGAAAAGAATCTGTGGTTGCATTTAACTTGTTCAACCCGGCTCCCAGCTGCTTGAACTTTACAAGTGACGTGACCGAAAAAAAACAAACAAAGCAGTTTCTGCGAACAATGAAATACAAAGAAGAATCTCAGTAAGAACAATTACGATAATTGGGGATTAAAGTCCACCTGTCAATGTGTATCTTTCTGTATGTTCAAAGTACAGCAAAGGTGACAGATATCTAGTGTGTTTGTAAACTTATCTTGTACTTGTGTTGATGGACTGCAGTGGAAAAGATCAGTCCCAACATGAATGCAAGTGATAAGTGACTTTAGCTTAAACAAACAAACACATATGACCCAACAAACCCAATCAGAATTGAACAGCAGAGTGTGGAGTTTGTTCTGAAACATATAGTACCGATTCGAAGTGTTGGTCAAGGTCAACCTTGGATCTGATGACAATGCGAAATGAAAAAACAGGGTTACCAAGACCTTTAGAAATCATCCTGTGTGGTGCCAAACCAACTGACAAAACCATGATTATTTCAGCAAAGTGCAAAAGTATGACAATTATATAAATGCCAGAGGTGGGCACTAACTAATTACATCCACTCAAGTAATGTTTTTATTTGTACTTTACTTGAGTATTATTTTATGGCCACTTTCTACTTCTACTAGGGAGATATGGTTCTCTTTACTTCACTACATTTATGTGACAGCTTCAGTTACTAGTTACTATACAAATTAAGATTTTTATACACACATTATTTAAAAGATTTAACAAAATATGATGTTCTTTTTACTATAAACACAAAACAGTTATACAAGTACAGCTAAAAGGATTAGTTGATTGAAATTTAATTGGCAACTATTCTGTTTGTCATGTCAACAACCCCTGACAAGTATGACCATACTAACAGTACTTATTACTTTTTTGAAAGCATGTACTTTTATACTTTGACTCAAGTAGAAATTTAAATTGAAGACATCTACTTTTAGTGGAGTAATATTTAGCAAGGGCTTTTGTACTTTTGTACAAAATCCCTTTTTGTACCGATTTTGTACTTCATCCACCACTGATAAATCCTGAATTTGACTCATGTATTAGGAGAAGTCTGGTGATATTCTGCTCTTTATTTCTTGTCAACAAATCTCATGTGCAGAGCCAAGCCAACACTAAACTGACTACTAACACAAAGAGAGCTCCATTTTTGTCCAAACACGGTTAAAATACGCCGCTGGGTCACATGTTCCGTCATTATCATGAGCGCATACCCTGTAGTTTATTTTGACTCAGTCCCACATGCACTTTAGGAAACTCACTGTAGCACCATATGTGGATCCTACTGAAAAGATATTTTTCTCCTGTTTGAGTAATGTTTATTAAAAATTACAGTGTACAGCTGTTTTAGGAAATGAATATTTTAGGAGTATGTATCTGTGAGCTGTTTCTAAAGATTTATATCTTAAGTAGGAACCAATGTGCTTTATCAAGAGACGAACTGACGCATGGCTGATTTGGGTCTTTTCATGGGATTTGTTGACAATAAGGACATTTTAGAATAACACCCGACCTTTAAACCAAACATCTATGTTTCTTCCTTCTCTGTATGGTGTTGCTATTCAGTGATGCAGCCAAATAAAACCTTCAACATGACAGTACTGAATTCAAAAATGTGTACATTTTGCACTTTTAGCATTTTATACAACATACACAGAACTTAATCTTTATGTGATCTCTTTCTGTGTTAGTGATTTGCATTTGCATTTGTGTCGCTCTGTTACCAAATCCCCTGAAGGCAGGACATGATGTCACGACAGAGTGAAGGTGGGAACTAGATAGGGCTACTTGCATTTCATCGGCTCCTTCACTGTCATCAATATGCACATTTGGAAATAAATGGGATATAGAGGAATAATCACTCTGAATCTAGAAGTAAGTTTGCCTGAATGAGAAGCATTCAAATAAACCACACAACAACACATCTGAAGAAAAGATTGTTGTCTTCTAAGGTACATGTTTAGCTGGTAGTCTCTGCCAATAGCCTCCGCTTGTGCCAGTACAACCCCGAGGTTACAGAGTGTGTGTGGCCAGCTGCCGGTGTCGACTCTCACTATTAAACTTTCATTGTTTTCCTCTCTTGTCTGAGCTGTCACCATGCTCCAAACCTGTTTGATGCAGATCGCACATCCCAGGTGGCCACACTCCTGATGCTGTGGTGAAAGACATGCTCTTGCGAAACTTTGCGCTGGTTACAAATTAATCCACATCTCACTCATATTTAGCTGCTGCTTACCGCAGTACAAAGTTTAGTACTCATTCCTTCCAATAATTTTTGTGATGGTTAATATTTGAGCCAGATAGATAACCTGATCAACAGAATTAGACTCCAGCTCTTTGAATTGGGAGCGATTTAACGGTACACAGTCACACTATAAAAGGTAATGAAACGTCTTGCGAGGTAAAAGCCCAGGGCTCAATCTCAGTTCAGAGCTGTTTCAAAGAGAAAACTCCTCTTTAAAGGGAACTAACAACAGCATCTCAAAACCTCTGAGGCTCCACCTTCACCTGATCCTTTTCTCTCTGAGCACATTTTGTGATATCTTTTGGAAAATTAGTTAAAAGTGTAACTTTCGACTTGGCTGACCCAACTATGGCGCGTGCTTGAAGTACATTAGGAAAAGAAATTTGCCAAAATCCAGACCTTTTCAGGTGTTTTTCTTTCAAAAAATGTTAACGGTGGAGTTTTCAAAGGTAATCATATGTTTAGCTTAGTATCAGAGAGCTTACTGAACAGAAAGATGTAAATAAATCCCTCCCAAAGGTCTAATGATGTTTTAAAAACTTGCTCAACCAATCAGAAGAAATGTCCAATAATGACAAAGGCAGTATTGCTAATATTGTTTAAAGAAATACTAGCTGTTGTCAATATGGTAAATCTAATGTTATTCCATTGTATTATTGTATTACATGTATCAGTATGATCTTCTGGACATTTTACAGATGATATCGTACAGTAACTAACCAGGTAGAACCATGGTGACACAGCTCTCACTTTAATTTCATTTTTTATTTTTTTTCAGTTGTTTTTGTTAAAATATTTTAATGTTATATGAAAATTTTGAGTTTTTTTTCACTTTAATCTATGCATTTAAAGTTTTGCTCTATTTGAGAAAGCTCATAATAAAAAAAAACAGTGTGGTCAGTTTTTACTGAAGCTCTAAGAAATTATTATTTCCCCATTGGATTTTTACTGGCTGGGACCATGGGTGAGTTATGGAGTCCTAACCTTGACTCCATGACATTGCTTGGAGCGTTTCCTCTCCATCTTATACAGGTAAAGCAGAGTGATCCCAGTCCTCCTCTGTAGCAGACCCACAGTGACCTCATATTAACACCAGCTGACAGACAGAACTGAGTATTTGGCCGAACATGAGAGACAAAGGAAACACTGTGAGTCTTAGCTGAAGCCATGATGTCCTTGAAGCACAAGGTGAAAGTAACAACACGCCCTGTCACAGCCGATTTGGCCTGCAGTCTTATAAAACACGCAACCATTAACAGACTCTCTGATGGATTGATAAGGGAATGTTATGCTGTAAGCAGTCAGTCCGGCTCGCTCACAGTCCTCCAGTAGGCTATTGATTCACATACAATCCTGTACTCACTATTGTTTATCACAACGAAAAACATGTTGAAATACTTTTACAACCGAAGTCGTCATGATGTCATCCAGACTTTTTCGTCTCCCCACCCCCAACCTCTCAGACCTCGACAGCAAAGCCATTACATGCAGAGCACACTCAATAGCACATTATCCCAGCTCAACCTATTCTTCCCACTGCTCAACCAACATGCTTTGGCAGGAGTTTTGTCCTAAACACGCCCGTAACTGTGATATGTGTACATGCAATGTGTATAAGGATGCATGTATCTATCTATACAACGCTGACTTCACCTACAACTCGGAGTACCACCTGCAGAAGTTCTCTGATGACTCAGGATGAGGAGGACAGCGCTATCTATCTATCTGTTTAACCAACAGAAGAGTTGTAGATGAATCGGAGTAGCAGAGTGGACGTCATCACCTTCTATTGTGACGACAACAAACTCATCGTTACGGATCACCAGTCAGTGCACACAGTGTCAACAAAGTGTGTTTTTAGAGGAGGACAATCTCCCTCTGGCCTGCCCTTCACCTGTCTACTCTTACCTGTCTCCTGTTGAAAATGGCCGCATGTGGTTGAATCAGCCACGTGCTAAAGGGACAAGCCAGTAATTTACTGTGGCACTTCACTGCTACAAAGTTAAGGGAACTCACAAGAGAGATTGTACAAAGAATGGTCCCAATTGTAGCAGCAGAGGCCAAGACATTCAGGTTTTTGGTGTCAAGCTCCAAAGAGACTGGAGCCTACATTTCCCATAATGCACCTAGATATAGTCAAATAATCACATACATCAATTCTGTTTGGAAAGAACCAAATGTGTTGTTGTTTTTAAACTGAATTTGATCAAACAAGACAAGAATAATAGATGCAGCTGGAGTACCTCACTGATTACTATGAAAACACAACTTTATTCTCTGATTTTGGTGAAACCGAATCATATTTTATGGAGAAAATATGTTCTTGTTTTCCCTTTGATGTCACCTGGCTACTCTGAATCGACCTGATGATTTATAGAGTTTCCTGATGGACAGATAGCTTTACTCGTTTACCTGCTAAAGTAACCTCTGCTGCTTACTGTAGCTGCGGTTAGCTATAGCTCAATTAACCAACGCAACTAGAGGTTCCATTAGCTTTAAGTTATACTAAATAAATAAAGCTTTATTTTACAGTATAACTGTAAACCTGGTGGTCCAAAGAGCTTGTGCTAGCGGTGTAAACACTAGCTCCCAGCGCGGGCGCCAATTTGCAAATCCTACTATCGCGAAGGCATGACCTGCCCTACTTACGTCTCTCATTCTCAAGGTGTCAAGTACCAGTGCTATGTCACGTCGGCATCTGGTACCAATGCACATATAGCAGCCTTCTGCATCATAGCAGAAAAGTCAGAGTAACAAGGAGGGTGGGGTGGACAGGGGTCAGCTGGGTCAGAAACCGGACTTTCACCCAGGAGACATGTGGGACAAAAAGTCAACATTGTTTGTTTTTAGTCATGTTAAGTAAGTTAGGCTACATTGGTAATGTTACTTAACACAGTTATTTTAACCCAAATCCAAAATCTAACCAAACAGTTTTTTCGTCTAAAGCTCAACAAATTGCGACATTTCACAATGTTAACCACTTGTTAGCGATTCGGTGTTATTTCAGCGAGGGAAATGAGAAACGTCATCGTCAGGCTAAACCAATCAGAGGCAAAATAAGGTTGGTTATGCCTTTGCTGTGGTAGGATTCACAAATTTGAGTGGAGATTTTAAATTTGGGATGATTTGGACAAAAAAATACAAATGTGTATGTAAAGTAAGCAGATCCTACACAGTCACATTGCTTCTTATATTCCTTATTTCTTATAGTATTATACAAAGCAGTATTATGAAAAACCTATACTGTATAATTTTTACATTTCATTATGCAGAATAAGAAATCAATAACTAGAGCCACAGAGGGGCCACAAATCCTGACAAGATCTTGGTGGCATCAAAGAGTTAACATATAAGCACAACATCTCTGTGGATATTTTGATTATTTCATACATACTTTGGTATGTGTTACTTTCATGTGTTCACAGACCTTCTTCTTCAGGGCCAAACTCACATCTTTTATTGTTTCATGTGTGCAGAGAGGGAACACAAATGTTCCCAGGATGCTCTGACTAATCTGCTGTGACTAAATGTTTGTGGTGAGGCTTTGAAACCAATTATTTCCACATCACACTGCATTAAACCTTCAGTTTTTATCTTCGGCAAGGCCATGTGGTCCTTGCACGTCATCTAACCAGAGCACAGACAATATGTATGTTTCCAAAGCATCTCATAATGTAATCTTCTGAAAACGTGTGTCTCAATATCATCAGGAAATAAATACAAAAAGAATGACAAAAATATACAAAAACAAATATGCCCACTGTCCCGTATGCATATTTCGATCAGGGGTTTATTTGTGAAGCAGCATTCAGGGATCATGTGTTCTAAACGGCTAAAAGTTAATCGTACCAATTCAGTGGTGTTATATTATTTTGAGGGTGTTTTCTCAGTCAAGGAGAGCATCCAAAGAAAATAGTAATAGTGGTGGTAAGGATTTTACTTTTTAAAACTTTGAATAGAAGTTCAGTCCGCTTCCCCACCCAAATAATTTTCATACAGTCCCCAGTCGTTAACTTTTTATCCAACTTTAATGTTGGATTAAAGGATGAATTTGTTCTTTGACAAAACCTGACACACCCACGCTGCACTGACATCTTTACCTACATCCATTATGTCTTTTATGTTTAAGGGGTTTTAATGCATTTGGCTAACGCTTTTATCCAAAGCAACTTCCATTTGAGGAACAACATACAAGCATCATAACATCAAAACTATCAATACAGCAAGATATCAGCAAGTGACAATGCATACTGGTAAGAGCAGCAATGGGGGGGAAATACCTAGTGAAAGAAGTAAGAGTTAACAAAAAAGTGCAGTCAATACAAGAGAGTTGTAAAGCGATAGAAGAAGAAGAGTGCAGGAAGTGCATGTTAGAGGTTAGAGGTGAGATGTGTTATAGGAGAAAGTGTACTCAAAAGAGATGAAGAGATGAGATCGCTTTGTGTGGCCGAGAAGGAATGTAGGTTTGTATTATGGAGTTTAGGTAGATGGGTGCAGAACCAGTAGCCGCTCTGTATGCAAGCATTACAGACTTGAACTTGATTCGGGAGGCCACTTGCCTTTGTGTATAAAATGTGCTATACAAATAAACTTGCCTTGCCTGCTTTGTGCTTAGAAAAACAGTTCCATGGTGTCCCAGTGGCCCAGGGGGGTTTAAGACACTGACCAATTAATCACAATGTTCCCTGCCCTTTCTCGCCCCTCATTTTCCTTTGTATGACTGAAGCTCCCTCATTCCTGGACTCCTGTCATTGGTCTATCTGACAGAAGCACAGAAGAGATTCACCCATCAAATTCAGCCATAGTCCTTCGATATGCGCAGCCACATCTCATCAGCCAGTGACTGTATCAGAGCTCAGCCTTTTGAAAGGAGTAATGAGCAATCAAAACATAAAGTGTAACATCATCCGAGGGAATGCAAAAATAAACTTTGTATTGAGAGGTACCACAAAACTGTGACCCCCTCGTGTATTAAAGTGAAAAACATATTGTTGCCGATGTCGTTATAAGGGTAGGAAAACAGGTTTAACTATATGCATTTCACAATCACACATCACTCATCACTGGCATTGCTTGAGCCGTACAAGAGAATTTCTGCATTTGCACAGGATTACATATCCATTAATCACATGTCAGTGTAAGAGCATTTACAAAATCTTAACAAATAAGTTCAACAGGGAATTTTCAAATGTTATTTCCCCATCTGTATCTACATACAGCCATGATCTCTGCCTCCAAACAGCATGTCAGGGACTGGCCAGAACAATATGCTGCCCAACAGAGTCAACATCAAGATCTGAAGAGGTCAATTGATCTGAACATAAATTCATTTCTGCACAATAAAAATAACCCAGCCATCTGCCATTGCTAGATAGCTAGGTTACTGTAATAAAAAGGTCCAGATAAGCCCCTTTTTGCGGCTCTTATTCCGCAAAAAATACCTTTAGCATAATATAACTTCCCTTAAAATCACAAAGGGTTATTAACAAGATACATCATGTTAGTCAATGAGCATTAGAAGCGTTGGCTCAGGCTAGCTGTTTCGCCCTCCTTCTAGTATTTATGCAAACCAGTTCCTGACCTCAACTCCGCACTAAAAGGCAA
Source organism: Lepomis gibbosus (assembly GCA_029875015.1). Taxonomy (NCBI): domain Eukaryota; kingdom Metazoa; phylum Chordata; class Actinopteri; order Centrarchiformes; family Centrarchidae; genus Lepomis; species Lepomis gibbosus. The sequence goes on along the minus strand of JAPMOB010219034.1, from coordinate 8,109 downwards.
AGACAATATTTTTCATCTTGCCAACAAATACCAAAGACCAAACAATAGTGTCTCAGTCTCAGTAGTGTTTCTGACTTCCCTACCCTGTCTCCAGCTCTCAGCCACAAGCTCAATGATTCCCACTGAAGCTCTTTAAAAACAACTCACATTTATATGTAGTTTTAATTGTGGTTAGATTCAGTAATTTCCTTACAGCTGCTGGAGCTGTTTTCAAATCTGTTGGGGACTATATTCAGTCGTGGATTAATCCACATTTGGTGCTGCAGTGAGAATCTATGGCAGCAGGATGGTGTATGCGGGGATGTGGGTGAAATAAACTACATTGTGTGTATAATAGTGTTGGACAGAAAAGGAGCTCTATGGCACAGAGGAATACAATATATCAGGCTTTAGACACACGCGCAATACTTACACAATAGGATCCTTTCTTTTGGGGCCCGAGGTTTTGGAGTGGAGTGTTGACATAGAGTTGGCATTGAAATGTAAATCAGGCACACACAGATGTGGCATGGGCGTATCTTGAGTTACTAGAATGCCTGACTGAGTGAATGCCAATCACATCAGGTATGACATTTCAATAAATTCTGTAACAAAGTACTACTCATGTAGTCCTGTTCCATTTGTGTAATCAATCTGGTGATTTGTAACTCTGAAGGTGAGTGAATATGTTCAGGTTTCACTCATGAACATACCTGTCCTGGAGAGGAGTCACCTTGTCCCTGCAGAACATTGCAGCGCTTCCTGTTGTCCTCTTCCTGCCTCTCTGTCCAGCCCCCTTCCTTACTACTACTTCCTCTTTGTATCTGCATGACTACATCCACACACCTGCACAGTGTGCTGACTAGCAGAACATATCCGGCTCTGCTCCCTTCATGTGGGATTGAGGCCACACTGACCTCTGGAGGTTTGACATAGAAACAGGGGACATCAGTCATGTTCCCATAACTATTTCGCTACTGCAGATTGCAGTTTTCCTTTCCAAGGCCGTCCCACAAGATGAGCTGCAGTAATCTCCGCCCCCTGTAGATCACCTGAGCGGTGAACCAGGAAATAAGGACTGCGGCAAGTGTAGTGTCCTTGGGATTGTCACCTTCAGTTTAGACAGTCGCTACCGTAAATGCATTCTTTGCATACCTTAAACTATTATAATAAGAATTAGTTCATTGGCCAAATTTAATCATGCTTATCTTTAAGCACAGGCAAACTGACAACTCACAGTAAAACACAATACAGAGCAGATGTATTCTGTAGGGACACCCAGACTGTGCAAAAAGACAGAAGAAACAAGTAAAAGTATTTATTTATTTTGTCCGTCTCTCCACAGCTTCTCATCACACTGAGACATCAGCTCAGGCAGTAAGTCTGAGGACATGCTGCACCGTCATTGTAATCACTAGAGTAAAGATCACACTGCAGCCACACACACAAACACACACACTGGCCTTTTTACCAGCATTAAAAGTGTTATTACTAGTAACAAAACATTTCCACATACAAGATGGAATATATACATACACACACACACACAGAAAAACAGAGAGAGAGAGCGTATCAGATGGCAGTGGGTGCTCCAGACGGAGGCTGTGTCCTCCACATGTCACCGGTGACGGAAAAGTACAGTCGCACCCAGTGGAGCGTCACATCCTTCTGTGGGAGAGGGGATTAAATGATTAGCTCGTCCTCACTTTCATTTGCGCTCTTCTCTCCTGTTCTTATGTTCTGCTGCTTTTCTCTGACTGAGAAAACTGCTGACCGGGACATTCTTTCAGCTCCTGCTGCACGAGCAGAGAACACGAGCTCACTGCACTTCACTATCCCGCATTCACACATGATGCGTCATGATGAACTCATTACAGACTTAATAATAATAAGGTTTATTTATATAGCACCTCACGAAGTGCTTCACAAAAACAAAGAAAAAGACAAATAAGAGGCAGAGCAACGGACATAAACACAAAAGGCAAAACAAAAATAAACAAAACAAATGAAACAAAAGCAGGTCTAAACCAACGGGTCCTGAGCTGATTTTAAAAGTGTCAATACTGGTGCAGGTTAGCTCACCTGGTAGAACATTTGCACCATATACAAAGGCAAAGTCCTCCAATTCCAGCCCACGGCTCTTTCCTGTATGTTATCACCTCTCTTTCTCTCTCACTCTTCAGCTGTTCTATAAAAAAAATGACTTAAAGCCTGGTCCAGGTTTAACATCACAAGATAAGAGTCAAGACTTTCCATCACCTTCGAGACAACGGCATCTCTGGCAGAAAGAATCAGTATTTATGTAAAGAAGATTATCTGCTATCCAGTAATTCAGTGTAGAACAGACATTTTGTAAACATTCTGTGACTTAAAGTAAATGTATAATTGAATATCATCCACATAAAAATGTATCTTACCTTTAAAATGATTTATTATCTGACAGACAGGAAGCAAGTACCATGCAAACAGGCTCTGGCCCAGAACAGAACTTTAGGGAACACCAGAAAACTAAGTAAGTAAAAACTGTTTTTAAATTTGAAGTCTCAAGCTGAGCTGAGATAACTCTGATGACCTCTACAAGGTTATTTTTTCAGACCTGAAGAAGCTCAGATCATTTGGTGCATCTCAGTTCTCTTATTTTTCCTTTCTCACTCCTCAATCCTCACTTGATCCAGAAGGCGCTCTGTCCCATAGCTCCTATTTTCGCACCGAGGAGTAATTGAAATCGAGAAGCGATCTCTGAGGAGCCAAGAGCGAGGATACACGAGATCAGCCTCCACGGAAGTCTTTAACTGGCCGACATGACCCCATATTGGATATCAGATAGGTATTAATTGGATGTTGCAGCTGATTTATTATAGGAAAAGACTTTTCTTTTCTGTTATTTCTCTTATTGACTTATTGAGAGTCTGTCTGTCAGCAAGAAACACATATTTTACATAATTCATTGTCATTTCCATTCAGTCCCATATGAGACTGAACATTCCTGAGCATCAGCTGTGAGATGAGTTTCATTTAAATTCCCCCTCAAACGTTTAGCATAATAAATCTGAAGACACTATGATCATATTCTGGTTATTTAATAATTAATTCACAATCAGAATATCAATAAATACAGATGCAGATAAAAGATAAATAATAGAGGCTTTCTGCCAGTGCAAATGATCCTGTGCCTCTGAGCAGGACACAGTATAAATACAGAACGCAGCCTGTTCTTCATGTGCAGGTGTTTATAAAAAAATAACAGCTACAGACAGAAAACATGCTGCCCTGGCAGTAAAAACTCTGTGCCTTTATTAGTTTCAGTGCACATGTACGCAGACAGAAGCTCCATCAAACGTCTCTACAGCTGTTAAGGCCGACGGATCCAGCTGCGATTCACTGCTGCCGTCATCAGAGACAGACGTAGCTTTGTGTGAAGCTTCGGAGGAAAGGGCGTCTCATTTCTCTAAAATTATATTTCCTCTTTTCTTCTGCCCTCACATGGTTTGCTTGGGTCTCTGCGTGCGAAGACGAAGTGCAGGAGGTAACGCAAGAGAGTGAAATCTGGATTGAGATGCACCTCTTGTGCAAAAGTAGGACTCTTTATGAAGAACTAAACTAATCTGCATGTGTAAAATTAGTGAAGTGGCCCTTTAACTGAAAGTCCACTTGCAAGCATTTCCCAGAACTTTAAACCACGTTGATCCTTAAATTGAAACTGGTCAGCTGTCATCCTGACTTCAGCAATATCTGAGCCACCTTGAGAACCAACCCTTTATTTTCCACTGTAAAAAATATTGTGAAAATGTATTTCATTAAGTCACGACAATTCAATTCAATGTAGGAGTACCCACCAAGCCCCAGAACTCCTGGCTTTTTGTTGGTCAACTGTTTTGTGTTAATTTAATTCAAATTTAGTTTGAGTGTATGCAGTAATAAAGCACAGTGTCAGCTGCTATCATTAGGGCCTTATTACAGTGGTGAAAAGTAACTAAATACATCTACTAAAGTACAGTACGAAAGTAAAATGTTGAGTTACTTGCACCTTAGCTAAGTATTTTGTCTTTCTATTTCTATTTTGTTGCACATAATTACTTTACAAACATAAATACAATGCATTGTTAAAGACTGTACTGGACTTGTGACCTCAGTGTGTAGGTGGGGATCCCTGTCATGTTTCAGATGACAGATTTTAATGGTTCCTAAAAATAGTCAAAAAACAAATATTATTTAAAAGAAATAAAACTGAATATAAAGTAGTTAAAATCAGCTCCACCTCAAGACCCTTAAACAATAAGTATTAACAATCTAATAATTTCACATGGAACAATATTTTAGTCACAGGGGCCATTTCACTGCTAAGGACCTTTTGATGTTAGGAGTACATTTTGTTGTCAATACTGTGCTAAGTACTTTAATTTAAGTAGTTTCAGTGCTTTAAATGCAGGACTTTTTGATTACTGCTCTTTAGGTCCTATTTGGAGGGACCCTGTGTTAAAATGTAGTTTCATGACCTTCATTATTTCATTATTTTGTGTTTAAATGTTACACATTCCTTAATTGTAGACAACGCACAGACCAGGAACAAAGGCACATTCTTTGCAGGTTTATATGTCAGTGCCATTTAGCTTTAATGCAGTATGTCCAAATGATTCTAAGGTTTAAGACAGCCTCCATATTCATTTTCTACATAAATAATTGAAAAGGCGCAGGATTCAGATTCAGTGGGCCCTGTGCTTGTTTTTTCTACGTCAGCTCCTGTCACCAGGCGTTTTTTGTTTTGATGGTTGCAGCTTTGTTGTATTTGCATTATTACAATAGTCTCAGTATTTAGATTCATTATCCACATGGAATAATGAATGATGCTTTCAGGTGTAATTATGAGCAGAGCACACTGCTGTGAATGTGACCTTCCTTCTGACTTGATAGATGAGTGTGTTTGTGTGTGCGTGAGAGAGAGAGAGAGAGAGAGAGAGAGAGAGAGAGACGTTCACACATAACCACAGAACACATTGGTGTGTCAGCAGTGGAGGTGATGCCTGCAGAGCTGCAGAGGCAGCGTGTCTGCCTCCTAGTGAGTGTCAAACTGCACTGCATGTCACCTGGAAGCAGGACAAACTGCTTTGCATGCTGAACAAGATCTCCGGTCTTATGACCTTATTTTTGGTTATTTATTTATTTCACCAACCTGCTACTTAGAATTATATCTCTCCAGGGTACTGTAGATTTAGCATCCATGTGCTTTTGAAAACACTTAATTGTTTAAAAACTGGAAAGTCTGCTCGTGAAGGCATTATTGTGTCACACTGCCTGTGTGATCAGTTTGGTATCTGCTATTTAGTCTGTGTTTTGTGTTTTAGTCCTGTCTGTCGTTTTGTGTCCAGTTTACTCCGTGTGTTTTTGCTTGTTGGTCTGATCCTGTCTGTTTGTGTGTTGTTGTGGAGTCTGTGTTATTCTGTTGTCTTGTCTACTTTGTTCACTCTGTTTTATTAGTTCAGTCCATGTTTTGAGGTTTTGTTCCTTGTATTGTGTTTCCTCTGTTTAGCCTTGTTATTTTCATTGTTAATTTGCACATTCAGTTTAGCTCACTTGGTACTTGTTCTGTCTCATATCTTGGTTTATTCCTGCATTTTAGTGCTGTGTCTTAGTTAATGTCTTTGTATTTACTCCTTGTTCTGTGTCTCCTTTATTTTGGCTTTGCCTGCTCTCAGTCTGTTTTCCCTGGTGGTTATAGTTTATGTGTATTATTAGTGATCTGTCCGCTTGTGTTCTGGATTAGTTTTAATTATTAATTATAATTAATTATAATTAATTATGCCTGCCTTAGTTCTTGTTTAATTCTGTTCTACCTGGTTATTATCATTAGTTTCCCTACTGTCATGGTTGGTTTCTGTCTGTCCGTTAGATGTCATTTTATGTTCCCTGCCAGTTTCATTTATTAGCCTTGGTCTGTTCTGTCTTGTGGAGTTGACTGTATTTCTCAGTTACTTGGTCTTTCTTGTCTGTTCAGGGTTTTGAGATCCAGTTAGAGTTGTCTTGTGTTTTGCAACCTGTTAGTGTCTCTCTGTTGTTCCCTGCTGTCTCTCTGCCTGCCTGTGTCTCATTAATCTAATCTCTGTCACCTCATTGTAAGTGTGCTCGCTTTTAGTTTGTTAATAAACCTTTTCTGAACTGAACCTGCTCTTTGTCCTCAGTTTGGACCCTCCAACCTGCTCCTCCCTACACCCACTTGTGACACATTGTAAACAGATGGGAGAACACAGGAAGTGATACAGAAAGTTGTTCTTATGAGTGGGGGTTCAGCTTGTCAACAAGCAGGACTTGTTACATGATGATTACACGTAAACAGCAGCATTGATCCTGAGAAGCTAACATCATGGTCAGCCCAAGGAGAGGGTGTTTGTTCGGTACCTGGGTCTATGTAGTAAAACAAGTACACAAGTGTCATAAACATTTTTGAGCTGTGGCTGGATGTGACTGGGGGCAGATAAACAGTCATTAGTTGCAATTATAGGGCGATTTTGAGGTCAACAATAGATTATGGTTGTACAGTTAATGGAGACGGATTAAAAGGGAGTGGGATAGAAAACCCTTCTAAGTACTTGCTAAATGATTGTTGGGAATATTCCAAGTTCCATAGGAATGGGTTTTGGGTGGAGTATGTCCTCGAGGAATAGTTCAAAATCACAATTTTCTCAAAATATACACAGAAGGCTTAAACAAACAGGATGTGTGGGAATTGGTGTGTTTTTGTCCCTGAGTTTAAGATATCTGTCTCCATGAAAGGCTGTCATACCAGTTTTCTGTATATAGACTACAGCAGAAATCGTGGCGGCCATTATTGGGTTACAGTGGGTCGAAGGGGTCAGACCCAAAAGGGTGTTGGTATGCATACAGTAAACAACAACTGCCAGAGAAGATTTGCTCACAGGACTTTACTAAAGCGTGCTAAGAATCCATAAAGATGTACAGTTCTGTTGGGTGCCACAACATGAAGCGGTGAGAGGATATGAGAATTGACTACTCAGACAGGTCAACGCTTGTTTGGATGTGCTGAAGAAGGGGGTTTTGGTTTGGTTTGGGCGACCAGTAAGCGGCAGACGGAGAGCTGAGTGAGGGTGAAAGCAAAATTTCAGGGAAGGCAGTGTTAGTCAGGAGTCTCACACAATAAACAAGGATTTTCTTAATGATATCAAACCATAAAGTCTAAAAACTAAAGATACTACAGGCTCAGTGTGCTGATAAACTGTCAGATGGAAATAACCTGTTCCAGTTGGAAAAGGAGAAGCATGATTAAGAAGAAAATGTTTTACATGGCAGAAAGGTTTTTCATAACATAAAGCAAAGGACAGAAGGGAGGAAAACATTACAACAAGACTCACACAGGATTAACAGTGACAAGTGAGGGAACTGTGGAGTTAAAGAAAACATCAAACATATCATATTGCATTGAACCTACCATGAAGCAGAAAGAGAAAGGCAACATGATGGACGGGAGTGGTATCTGATGGGGATACCGGGAACAGAAGGAGAGGGAGAGGGGTAAGAGTCGACAGGAAGGCATTTTTTAATTTCTTAAGAGACACAAGGTTGGTGAGTAGAATTTAAGAAATAGCTGTATGCTCCTTAAAGTTGTTAGCGATCTGCCAGTAAACTTTACATTGTTAAAAAAGCAGAAGGACAGGAAGTTAATTTGAATTCACACACTGCACAGGCGTGTTACATCCAGATCTACACAGATTAAAGTATTTTGTGATGAGTAAATGAGTCACATTTCATCTGAGAGAGTTTCATCTCAGAATAGGGAAAAGGTTCAGTGACGACTTATCAGTGTCCACAGGGGAAATGCTTGTATTTATTTTAGCAGGGCAATGGATGGGGGAAACAAAACCACTGAGAGCATCATTTTTTCAGACTTAAGTTATAATCAACAGTCATTCAGACAGAAGACCAGACATTTTGATAGAAGTTCAACACTAGTGTTTAAATGTTGGGTCTTTCAGTCGTTTATTTATGTATAAATTCATATATATAAGGAAATTAAATAGCAGAAAAGGTTGCAAAGGTGGATCGGAAGGTCGGCGGTTCAATCCCCGGCTCCCCCAGGCTGCGTGTCGAAGTGTCCTTGGGCAAGACACTGAACCCCGA
>JAPMOB010219031.1:0-22863 GCA_029875015.1 Lepomis gibbosus | reverse complement strand
GGCACTGCACACAAGCATGGGCGGGTGCTTCACTGAATTCAGCTTGATGGTGGGTACAGCTGTAAGATTACCTGAAAAAACAAGTTATTGTTTCATTTTTTTCATACTTTTTTGGTATATAAATATTTTCATGTATCACAGATGAGTCTGTGGTGAAATACATGTTCATGGGAAAAATGGCAGCCATGAAATAAGTCTATGTGCATGTCCACAGTCCACAGTAAAATTTAGTACATTTGGTTTAAAGTAATCTTAAGAAAAATGCTCTTACCTATTTGTTGGATGTAATCTATGATGTCAACACACAGTGATTTCTTTTCATATTGTCTTTGTCTTGCATCATCAGGATCACTGTTCCAAGATGACTCTATTGCTATTGCAGAGGCTGTGAATCCTGTCCAGTTGCCTCTTGTGCTGTTGTACTGCATTATTAATTTCTTGTTAAAAGTATCCGTAATGATATAGTCTACATCTTCTAAGCCTGGACCCCTGAATGTACAGCATGCTCTGATTTGTGAATAATTTTCATCTGAGAAAACTGTAATATGAGAGACAGAAATGTATTTATATATATGTACATATTTGTTTTTTTTTTACTACAATCATAACTAAAACTTGGCAATTCACTGATGCATACAAATAGATGAGTAATGTAACTCACCTGGACTGAAAAGAGAGAAGACCACACAGAAAAGAAAATTGTAAATGTGCATGTTGTCCAATGAGTAGGTAACTACAGGAACAAAACTGTTGTGGTATGCAGCATTTATGTGTTCACAGATACAGGAAATAAACGCAGGTACGCTGAAATGTCAAAAAAATGAAAGAATACACCCGCCTCTTTGCCCTGACTGGCTGAAGTGATACAAGAACAAGCCAGAAATGTGTAAGGGGAAATAAGCCGACCAATCACAGTTCTTGAGGTCTGTGTTGACGCAACCAGTAGTTACATTTCACTAGCCAGGATCACACAATCGACAGGTACAATTAACTAATTTATTGATGATCGAAACAGAAAGATGTACGAGGCTTGCATTTGCTGAATATACATTCAAAAGGGTTGTGGGGAAGCTACGATAGGGAAATCCGCTGTAGCACCTGGGCATGACAGACCCCCTACAACCCTATGGAGAGAAAGGAGATCAAGACGCAGGACACAGAAAGGGGTGGAGGGAGAAGCAGAATGCAAGAGCAAAGAAGAGGAGATATGGCGTGTGGGTTTTTATGGACATGCTGGCAATGATGTGATTGATCCGTGGTCCTGCTCCTGAAACTCTGCTAATTAGCTTCACTTTTGGTGCATGTCAGGCTAGGGCGTACCTAAATTGCCCTTAAGACTTTTAGTGACGCTCATTTGGAAGGAGGAAATTACATGCCGTCCGCCAGTAGGTGTGCTTCAGATAAAGGGCCACCCCTCTGGGTTTGCATTGTGTATACTTCATATTACTACCAAATACTTTCCAAACTATGTTTCAGTCAGATGCTGGTTTAAGTTCATGGCAGTAGGGTTTGTAATGTTGCAGAAATGTAAAACTATCTATAACATTACCGTGATTTGCCTGTTTTTTGTATCAAAGTTACATTATTGTCTTGCAGCAAATGTGTTTGAAAACATTTTCTAATTCTAGGTCAAATTATTTTTGGGATACTTATTTCATGCAAGGCATTAAGTTCATACTCTTTTCCTAACATTGATGCTTGCTTGTCTTAAAAGTCAGATTTTACAAAAACATAATCATTAATTCCCAACTTTTTTATTTAACAGCCAGCATCAGCAGAATCAGCATAAAAAGGAATGAACTGTCTTTCAATGATTTGACCAAGATAAGTTAATACTGTAGACTGAGGATATGACCCAAAATAAAGCTCTGAGGGACCTCATTGCAAATGATAGTTGGAAAAGGAGTTATCAAACTTTGTTGTAAGTTGATTATTTAAGCATAATACATGTTTATATACGCTCCTACAGTCAAAGCTCAGTTGCAATTGGGTGCATTTTTTGAGTTAAAAATGGTATTAAAAAACCCCAATGACCAATAAACACAATCAATTTAAACAAGTGACAACACAAATAAAATTAAAGAAAGCTTGAAAAACAGCAAAAGAGAAAAAAAATCAATGGAATACAGATGTTAGGGCTGTCCCAATCCGCTATCAGCGATCGGGATCGAGGCTGATCAAGGCATTGTTTAACTGATGGTATCGGAATTAATAAACTCTGTGTGACTTCATCAATTTTGACTGTGCACTTAAATGTCTTTGTGTGTTCCTAAGGTAAAAAGGTTACCATAGAGACATGACCCAGCAGAGGAAAGTTGAAAGATGTCAGGAAACAAGTGCTGGATAAGGTTTACATCTTAACCACTAGGCATCCACTGGCTTGCTTTCATAAAAAAGAATGTTCCTGCAGCAACTCCAAGAAATCCAAGACTCAGGCCAAGTCCACAAAAGACAGATGGACCAATACTGATCTTGTTTGTTTCGACCTCTGGGGAGGACAAGAGAAAAATAATTATAATCTGAAGTTAAGAACACCAATCTTATTAACTGAGTGACAGCAATCAAGAAAATATTAAGATACTACAAGATTAGGCTGACCAGACGTTCCGAAAGATTCGGGACAGTCCTGATTTACGAGCAGTTTTCACGACTCAGTTTGTCGCAAAAAATTAGACTTAACATTGGTTTGATTATAGCCTAATTAATCATTAAACACTGACTGTTGTGTAGTTCTCTTGCTCCAGCAGGAGTTTCAGGTTATCCATACATTGTGTCAACAGCATTGTTATAGCCACAAAGTAACACTCTTCTTGCTCTTTTCCCCTTTGTGTTTTCTTGTGGTTAGTGGAAGTTACACTCGCAAGGACAGGGAAAGTGTAGCTTCAGGCAGCCACGGCGGTCAGATGTTCAATTCAAAACATTAAGTTTCTTTGTTCTCACCCCAAAACTTGGTCTGAGGCTTTTCCAGTGCCTCATGCTTCACAGTGCAGCTGTAGATGTCTCCTTCCTTTGGGACAAAGTCCAAGGTGGAGAAAACGTAAAAGGTCCCATCAGGATTGGGTAAGCATCTGATCACAGGATCTTCCTCTGATACTTCTACATCATTCTTGGTCCACTTTATGTTGATGGAAGGAGGAAAGAAATGGTTGATGAAGCAGATGAGAGTGTTTTCTTCCTCTTTTTTCACTTCATCCCTTGGGTAAATGATGATTTCTGGTTCCTCTGAGGTTTAATCCACACATAATAATGATAAAATGGTGTTCTGTTAATGTTACATAATTTTGTTAAAACATGCTAAATGGATATGGTATTTGCGTTAAAGGAAGACAGTGAATGTAACATCAGTATGTTGAGCAACACCTACCTTTAGTCTTTATTGTCGCTGACTTGTCTTTTTTCCATAAATCTAAAAAATACCTGCACGCAAATGGGGTGATTGTTGCATATTCGTAGGCCCCAGGAATCTGTAAACTTGTAGGCAGTCTGCTATCCCAAAAAAGGACTCCTTTTTTAAAGTCTGCATAGCATACTTCATCACCATCCAGTGTTGCACAGAATTGAGAATCGCTTGAGTCAGAGCATCCATAGGTGTAACAAAGTTCATAACTTCCTAGGAAAAGGTAACAATCCACATATGAATTCAGAAACAACTATAATGGTAAGACATTCGTAAAAAAAATAATAAAAATAAATGTATCATTTTAGATCCTATTTAATTTTTTATGCAAAAGGAAATATTTTAACATGTTTGAAATAAAGATCAATCAAAGCAATTATTAGTAAATAGCCATACTTACTTTGTGCATAGATGCAAACTGCTCCTGAGAAAACAAGCAACATTTTGAAGTACATATGTTCTAGTCTGTATGTATTTAAGTGTGCGGTCAAAGCTCTCGTGTTCTCTGTAAGAAAAGTCAGACTCGAGGTCGACTGTGCTCGATGCAAATGTTTCATAAAACATATGACGCTTTGTGTTTGTTTTCTTCCTCATGCTTTGACATCTCTTCACATCCTCATAATTTTACACTTCCTCTTCCTTCTTTCTTTGTCTATTATATATAGGTTGTCTATAGGTTAATTATACAGTATCTATACTGTATTGTACTGAGATACTGTACATCTGACCCGTTTTAAACAGTCAGGCAGTTACAAATTCATTCCGTTGTCATCCTTGTGTGACAGACTTGCTAACCACTCACAAGCGCTTGTTACGGTCCTACTCACCAATCAGAGTGGGCACAAGGTGTGTACATTTTACAACAACAAAAGAAACTCGAGGAATAATGGTGCCAGGCAAACTGACAGAGGTGGCGGCTATGTCACAGTTTTGTCTGTGAAGTGTTTCAGCAGCGGAGAGATTAGCCTGACCTGCGTTTTTGACATGTTGTTAATTTGTCATTCTGTGTGCTTTAACTACCGATAACCCCTCTCTGTGAGCTCTTTTGCTCCGCTCTCTGCACGGCTACAACATGAAGCATTTCAGAATGAGAGCGTTTTGCCTGCCTAATTTTGCTGCTTGTCCAGATTTTGTTAATCTAGTTAGTTGTCTTTGTTTTTTGTGCTTCTATTATGGTTACTATTATTATTATTATTATTATTATTATTATTATTATTATTAAGTAGGCTACATAGTTAAATTGTTGCTTTTTTGTCTTTTTAACTTTGTTTATTGTTGATATACGATCGGGAGTCTTCTGTCACAACAGCTGCAGAAAGGTTTTATAGCACCCTCTCAAAACACACAAACATACAACCAAAGTCACACACATGATCTTCACACGCAGTCAGCCAATGTTATCTTACTACGAGATCAGTGTCCATGACCTCTGTGCCAATAATAGCTGTCACACAAGAACAGTGTATGTAAATTAAAATCCCTCCAAAACTGAGATAAACTAACCCGTGTATGTGCATGTGAACACAAACAACCTTGTGTGAAGGCATGTTCAGGCCACACTAAATTTCACCTCATAAGCACAGAATAATATTGGACACAAGGTCACCATGTGTTATGTTTGTCTAGTGGTGAAAGAGGAGCAGAGACAGGAAATAATATAACAACAAAATGGTGCTGAAAGGAGCTCCAATTAAGTAGCAATTTGGAGAACAGAGAATAACTCCAGATCACTGGGGTCTGCTGACAAAAACAACAGGAGCAAGAGGGTGAGAGAAGAGGAGCCATGCTGCTGGCCACCTGCACCCATGGCACTAACCAGCAGCCCAGAAACGCTGAGTCAGAGAAACCAGCCATGGAGAAATACACATGAACAAAAATATTGTGAAAGTTTTTGTGGAAAAGGAAAACATGCAATGTGAAGAATGCCATAATCACTCCATGTTCCACAAAATGAGAGGCTTTTCATTCTTTTTGAGTGGGTGGTTTTGTAAAAGCTTGTCCAAATTACTTTTACCAACTCTTTGTGCTCATGCTTGCCGACATGAGTTAAGTCGAAGAAGTTCTCTTGGTAACACATTCTTTTCTCTTAGTTTGCTATGCACGAGCACAGCCAATTTTCTGAGTGATACATCTCCAACACAGGAACAATCTTTGAAAAGCTGACATTTACTAGTTAATGGAGATTGGAGAAACGGAAGAGAACAGTTGTAAATAACTTAAGTATTCTCTATTAGGCTGATTACATTTGGAAGAAAAAAAACAGCCCATGGGCGACTTGATAGGAATGTTGTCATTTTTTTTTTCTTAAAAGATATCTGAGTCACTGTCGACCTGTCCAGGGTGTACCCCGGCTTTCGCCCTAAGTCAGTTGGGATAGGCTCCAGCCCCCCCGCGGCCCTGCATGCAAGATAAGCGGTTGATGATGGATGGATATCTGAGTCACTCAGAAAGGGAGAGGAAGTGTTTTTGAAAGGATTTCTGATGGTGTCTGATCACAAGCGGAGGTAGCATGGTGCATGGGCCCAGGTATGTCAGTTGATAGAGACGCAGCCGGGTGAGAGGAGCTGCATGCAGTTTACTTGCAACAATGGTGCAGATGGACTTAGTGGACTTTCCGTGGTCACATAAACATGGTATAAATGACTTGGTTGCATTTGGGCCCCATGCTGAAGCTCTGCCCCCACTGTGCTTAAAGTCTAGCTCCGCCCCGTGTCTAATGTATACCTGGCTAATTTCTGTGTGGGTGTTAAAATACAAAAAATAACAACAACACACAGACACAAACACACACACCGGGATTTACAAAGTCATAGTAGACACACATGAATGCACACAAAGTCAGCCTATCTGGTGTGTCAGATGAGGTTCCACCGCCATGCTGAAGCGCTGAACTTTCAATCTACATTGTCACTACATAGACTCATTTTCATCAGCTGTTTTTCAGCCAGATTTTCAGCTCTTTCAAAACACATTAAAGGTGCGTGAATATTGTAATTAAAATACTTCCTCTGTTAAACGGCTGTGTGAGTCAAATGGGCTCTAATCTACACACACACCCACGCACACAAACCTGACACATGTGCACGCAGTGTACAGAAGGTCACTTCATCATCAAAGAGCTTTGTAATCAGTTGTGAGCTGCTGATGTTCCTATAGCAACCAGGGACACTTGTATCTGTTATTGTAGTATGCTCATGCGTGTGTGTGTGTGTGTGTGTTAGTTATCGTCAATACATTAAAATATCGATACTCTGCAGGATTCACAATTTGCACAGAGCCGTTTTACTGTGAAGCTGAGAAGGTTAATGCCGAGAGAGCTCTAAATGTTACACCGAACTGCGTCTTGGTGATGCTGGGAGCTGAGTGGGTTTATGCCAGTGCAGTATGGAGTGAGTGTCTCCTTATTACCCTTTGAAAGCGAACCCTTTCATGATAATTATGCGGCTCATTGACTGAATCGGTCGAACCTCTTGCTTTGATTTGCTAAAGGAAACATTTTGATCGGTGGCACACGCACTTGTTTCCCACCCCCAACAGAATAAGAGCACTGCAATGATTTACGTCTGCATAAATTCAGCTTCAGACACGTAAACTTGGCAGAATTCCTGTTTCAAGATTGAAGGCTGAATTAATTACTTGTTGAGATGGATGTTTTCTGTTAGAAGTTGCATTTTTACTTCTGTATCAAGTGTCTTGGGGGAATCAATGTAATTTTGAATATAGCAAATGACTGATCCACGTCACTCCCCATATACAGTCTGATCACATAACCCATCACCGATCAAAGAGCACAATGCGTCCTGATACGCTGATGACGTTTTGATGATACATGCCCAGCTGCTCCTCTTCTTATGCTGCATCTCTGTTAACACCTGCCCCATAACTCTACTGACACATTCACAATGTGTCAGCATAGCTTCTATTCTCAGTGGCCATTGTTTCTCTTTGTTTAGACAGGATGTTGACAGAAAGTAAGGTTTTAAGGGGACATGAAGAGAGGATGTTGGGTGCGGGCGATTAAGAGTTTCCTGTTCTGGTAGGGTGAATGATGTTAGCTTCCTACAGGTAGAAGTGCAGCCTGCTTAGCGGCACACACAAACACATGCATGCATTTTTAACGGTGTTATAGTCACTCTGGGGTCTCCGGCTTCCTCCCACCATCCAAAGACATGCAGGCTAGGTTAATTGGTGTCTCTAAATTGTCCTTAGGTGTGAATGTGAGTGTGCGTCTATGTGTGGCCCTGTGATGGACTGGCGACCTGTCCAGGGTGTACTCCGCCTTTCGCCCGATGTCAGCTGGGATTGGCTCCAGCCCCCCCGCGACCCCGTACGCAGGATAAGCGGTTGACAATGGATGGATGGATGGATGGGCCAAATCTGCCACAGTGGTGACATAGTGCATAGCATATCATATCATTTAAACATGGATTTTGGGAATGGGAGATTTTGTTATTCTATGTTTCTCTAAAAATACACTGAGCAGAAAACACATCATTGACTCTTCTCTTGTCTTCATTTGCCTATTTAGCATTGAAGTAATCCAAATATAACTAAAAGTAATCAGATCGCATTAATTTTATGTTGTGGTACTTATTATGTTACTGATTACATTTTTAAGCAAGTAATTAGTAGTTGCATTTTTAAAGTAACCCTCCCAACACTGGCTGGAAAGATTTGTAGCCAGTGTTGCTAGCAGGGGTGGAAATGAACTTTTTGGCTCACCCGCCAAAGTGGCTGGTAGAATGAAAAATGCACCAGCCGAACATGTTTTTTTACCAGCCAAAATAATCATTGCCTTTCGTGTCACATATACATTTGTTTCCATACTTTTAATTGAGATAATAAGGTATTATGTCAAACTTAAAGAAGAAGCCACAGTTTAATTTGAAGCAAAATTATATTATTGCAGTTAACTGAGCTTTAAACATAACAGTGATTTAAAAAAAAAAAAAAACTTACAAGAAGCATAATAAATCATTCAACTTAAATCTTATCACCCCTCGCTCTTGTCATGCTTTATCATTTAGCTTAAACCTCCTCATCAGACTGCCCACTTTCTACAATCATCCTCTTCTGGCCTCCTGGTTCTGAGTCCTGGTGCCTCACAGGTTTTGAGGGATCAACATTTTTTATACAGCCTATGGATTGTACTCCTTGATCTCTGGGGAGGACAGCAAGACCATTAGAAGATCTGACAGTTTGTCAGACACTGACTAGCCAACTAACGTTACCCAGCTAAAAGCTAAAAACACTGTTCTGTAATTAGCTTCTAACTTTATGAAAAGTATGGAGAAGATTTGATCCACCTCTGAGCAGGGAAAGTTGGTGACAGGCACGAGACAAAAAGACGGAACAATCTGTTTGTGAAAAGCCACAGCTGACATGCCGAGGCACGCCGGTGGTTCCTGTAAAGCCGGGCTGCTATGAAAGCGCACATGATTGTGGGATAAAGGCCATTTCACACGGGATAAACCTGCAAACCGTTGTTCAGTATGAAAAAGCAAATCCGACATAAAAGCAGATATTCTTTCCGGACTGATCTCCGTATGAAAGCCGCTACACTCCAGATCCTGTAAGTGCCAGATCCCTACTGCCAGCAAGATCCGTTCTTCACCTGCGCAAAATTTGTTCTGTCAGTCAAAGAAGGTTACTGCAAATCTGCCTGTTCAAAATGATCCCAGTTAAATCTTTCATATCGAGGTAACAATGTTTTTTAATCACTGGTGAGGAAACTAGGTTGCTAGCTACTAGCACGTATTTGTTGCCCTGAGATGAGGACAGACAACAACACACCCTTCCTGACAAGACATTATTTTTGAAAAATGAAAGACAAATGTCCAAAAGACTAGAATCCATTAGTCAATTCTCTAAAGCAGCAGGTGTGAAACTTGTAGACAATTTGCAATATCAAGGTGAAAACTGAAGTCAAATACTTAACATAACTACATAACTGTCACCAGGTCCAAAGAAATAAGAGAGAAAAAACATTTTTAAAACTATTAATAAATGTAAAATGATCTTGAACTCTTGGCTAAGAGACACAATCATATTTGGAAGGGTATTACTAACTAAGATGGAAAGCTTATCAAGAGTTACCTATCCTGCTTTTACATTAGAAATATCTGATAAAGTATCTAGATTAATAAACACTATGAACTTCAACTTTATCTGGAGGAATAAATGTCACCACATTAGAAAAGCTGATGTGATTAAGAGCGTCGAGGAAGGCGGTCTGAATGCCATAGGCTTCTCTGTTATGAACGGGGTCCTGAAATTGAAATGGCTTAATTCCTTCATTCGGCAAAAAGATTCCATCTGGTATACTATCCCTGATGCAATCTTTAACAAAATGGGAGGAGTTAATTTTTATTGCGATGTGACTATGACTTATGGAAGCTGCCAGTGAAACTATCCGACTTCCACCAACAAGTTCTCCTGTCCTGGAATCTAGAATACAAACATAACTTTACTCCACATAATACACCCTGTGGAACAACAGATATATACTGTTTAGGAACAGATCACTGTTTATGGGATCATGGATGGAAAAGGGAATATGGGCCGTTTCCCGCTTGATGGACGAATTTGGTTATTTTTTAGATTATGAAGATTTTTGTGTCAAATTTAATTTTCACTGCCCCCTCAGAGAATACAATAAAGTCATAAAGGCCATCGCAGTTCCCCTTAAAACAATGTTGTACTTTAATGGTGTATCAGAAATGAAGTCACTTTGTTTTGAAGGTACAAACCTATGTACCAAGCAGTTTACCAATACATTTTTGAGAAATGTTTTATCAACACAATACCACCCCAATCAGCTGATAAGGAAGACTTCAAGACTTTAGTGAGGAGGAGGCAAGGAAAATTAGGAAGCGGTACTTGTCCTACCCAATCCTACCCAAAGCTAGAAAAGTAACGTTTAAAATCTTGAATGACATTTATCATCTAATGACTTCTTGCACAACAAATTTAACTGGAATGACAACTCATGTGGATTTTGTGAAAGGGATACTGAAACCGTAGAGCATATTTTCTTTCAATGCAAACCTGTAAAGGAATTTTGGCTTTCATTTCAAAACTGGCTTCAAACTAAATGTACATTATTGAACCCCCTAAATGTGATGTCGATTAAAACTCCTGAAGGACAAAAAGCTGGACTTTTTGATTAATAATTTGATTATGCTAGATAAGCATTTTATTCGCAGATGCAAAGGTCAAGCCCCCTATAAATGGTTGAAAGAATGATCTCAAGCTTTTTGTAGTCTTTGCATTACATGACAAATCAAAGTGCCCAGACCTTTTTTGTCAATGTTGACCTTATTTATGCTCCTGGAATAAGACTCGCACATTGTTATTTCTTATGATGATTTTTATTTTTTTTCTCTACTTTTTGTAATGCTGTTTCACTTTGTATTGGTGAATGTTTAAGTATGCCATGAAGAGTTGTACTGAAATTTGTTTAATAAAAAAAAAAATCTCCCTTCCCGACTTCTGTCCCCTAATGCCTACCCCCTTACAAATCTACACCAATGAAATACAAGTTACATGAAAAGAACATAAACGTGTGTTACACGATTTTAGATCCCTTGGTACATTGTGGACCAATTTAAGTACGACACAATACAACAAGAACGCTGGTCTGTTGCTAATTACTTTCAAATAGAAATTATATGCTGAATATATTTAGCCTCAAACATTTGGAAACCAAACAGAAAATCGTAATTTCCATCCCTGGTTGCCAGTGTTTGAATGCCATGTTCAAGTCCTCAGTGGCCTGATACCCTCATTAATAATTTAAATCTCACAACACCAGGATTTAACTGTTAACTGACCATATATGCTTTTCTGAAACAGGTGAGCTGTTCGGAAAAATGTAGAAAATCCAACTCCACATTATTTAGTTTCAAGATTTGAGGACTGTACATATGACATATGTTTTTCAAATATGGAGCAGAACCAGTCCAGAATGTATTATTTTATTATTATATTAACTATATAAACTGTATTGTTTGTAGAATTACCAGCTATATCTGCTTTTTTCAAAGGCACAGACAAATAATGTTGTCCTGCCCTTAGAGGCATCTCATCAGAAAACACAAGTGTCAGTCTCTAGAGGGAATGGACATACAAAATAATCTGTCTTTTCGTTAAGTGTTAGTAATGTGTTAGTATAAGTTGTAGTAATGTGTTGCAAAGCAGGACAATAAAACAATAATGATTATCACAATATATTTTTCTTTTATAGCATTTTAACAAATGTTTAATATCATCAATAACCGTTTGATTTAATTCATTAGATTTTTTTGTTGAGGAAAAGGAACTGAAAAAAGATCTACTACTCATTTTTTGAAAAAAAGATTTTATCGTGATAGTTTTAAATGTGTTACCTCAGATTCGTGAAGTGATCCACTGTTTAGCATCAAGTGTTTATGTTTTGCCCATAAATAATTGTTTAAACCACAAATAACCATCTGGTTACTTCAACTTTCACTCAGGATCAAAAATCAGCCTTTAAACATGAAAGAAATAATGATTTGACATTTATTGTGATAATTATTGATATTGAATGGTGTGAAAATGTTTTATCATGATAACATTTTTGTCAGTATCATCCAGCCCTAATGTGTAGTGTTAACAGGACTTGATATTCTTAATCATAAGGGAAATATTAATCATAGCAATGTCCTGAGCTAATCCAGATACAAGCAAAGTGAGCAGAGTTGATCTGAGTTAAGAAATCCTCATTTGCCTCTATTTCAGCAGCATTCTCCTGATGCACAGTCCACTAGATGCTCCAAAATAAAATCAATGAGGCTGCTATTCGCTGGAATAAAGCAACATACCTGGGTTCTTTAGAAAGTATCAGTACAATGTGTGTGAAAGGGTCCATAAAATGTTTTCTCTAACCCCACACGGCCTCTGTTTGAAGCTCAGTGCTGCAGTGTGTGGACTTTCAAACACAATGCCAGAGGCAGCAGCAACAAGACTCAGCAGATGTCGAGCTTTGGCATGACATGGGCTGTAGGCTGTAGAGCAACTGACTGAGATTTAAGTTCATTTTCAAGTAAATGTATCACAGATTCATTGGCATCAGATAAGAATGGACTTTCTTTTATTGGATGCAAAAACTGGCACTTTGTTGTGGTTTTCAAGTGTGTGGAGGAACCCAAAGACAATCGTCGGACTGCTGTTTTGTGCACTACACTAATGATTTTCTAAGACGCTGCTCACAGATGTTGCTTTGGCACATCCCCCATCTTTCTTTTCACACTGCAGCTTATGTAACTGTCACCAACAAGATCCTTCTGTCCCTTTTTTAACATTTATTTATTTGCTTCAATTCAAATGTTTTATTTGGCTTGATGACAATTTCTACTATCTTCTAGGACCTTTGTTTTCATTAGATCAGATCCAACACCAAGGCTTGCTGTTATAATGCTCAGCGCCTGTAAAACCCCAGCACTAGGTTTGCCTAGTGATGTACCTTTTGTCATATGAGAACACCAACTGAAAGGCTAATTTGCCAAATGAGCGAATGCATGGTTTGCAAAGTAGTAATCAAACATTTTATATTGTTGACAGTGCTTGTGGAAGTCTATTTCTCAACATAGCATCATCTCGCCCATAGTTCTCTGTTAAAGGTTAAGTGGGCATAGCTAATAGACTGAAAGATGGATGGGCATTATCTTGTGTTTTCATCCCGTTTGTCTCTGTCTGGCTCTCCCTCTCTAAATTGTTAAGCAGCTACAGATGTAGTTTTAAGATTTAAAACATAAGAATAATACAATGCCTAGAATACAAATATTTCTCCTTTAGCTCTGCATACTGTAAAATTTCAAGGGTCACCGTCTCCTTTTTTTAACTTGTACTCCATGTATAATTGGGCTAAATCACATATTTAAATGCGTTGCTTCTGTCTTTGTTGAACCACTCAGGACATTATAATTTGTCACCTGTCCACCGGTCACCCTGGTTCCCATAACCTCCAGTCACCTGACCAACTGCTCTTGCACAACTGCTCTTAATTTAGTCCTTAGCTCTACTAAAAATAGAAAACTGTTGACCCTGGACGTTTACCAGAGCATTAATGTTGCAACGTAACCATTGCAGTCGGGCTATTTCTGCCTGCTTATGTTTCAGTATATAACCTTGCCACAAGTTCTCAGTATTGTAAACTTAACTTTTAAGTATAAACTAAAGCTTTTACCGCTATAGATGGTCCTTGGCGCTATCTGCCCTTGTTTCCCTTGGGGTATTTTAGACATGTCTACTGTCTACTGTTAAATAAAAATATTGACAAGATTACTAGAAGGATTTCTTTGATTCATGGCAAATGCATAGAGGCAATATTTCATCCTATGTAGCCTCTTTGCAGATGGCAGATGGCAACACTGTGTTTCATGGACGTAGGACATGTCTGTCTAGACCCTACCCAGGCCAACAGCGGAGAAAGCAGTGACAGAAGAAAGGGCATTACAAATTCTGGGGCAAAAATGCAAATAACACAACAGAAGAATGACACATCAGAGTTCTCCAGCCAAACTCCAACCACAAGCATCACTATGCTTTTTAGACCACTGGAAGTATCTGAAATCTTTGGGATCAACTAACAAACAAAAGGGCACTATAATTGCTGCTGGTCACGGCTAAAACAGATCTCTTTTTTAAAAGTACACTGCATTACACTCTATTTACAGGCAGAAAACTGTTATTAACCTTTTAAATCTGTAGTGTTCTGTTTAGTTTAGACTGTTAAACTCTGCAATTTGCAATAAAACAGGTAATAATTTGAAAAGATAGAAACATAGAGACAAAGATTTTCAAGAAGCATGAACAGACCAAGGATACAAACACAGCATATGCACACATGAAGAACATGTAAGAGTGTTCTCACTTTGCTGTATGTCATCTCTGTGGTGACTGATTCCCATCTCATCAGAGGATCACAAAAGTGATGTAGCCCTTTAAAATATATTTTGGGAGCCTGAAAACAAACCATATTACATTATGATAACTGACTGCAGTTGTCCATTGTTCCCCAAAAGATTAACCCTGCCGACCAAAATTTATTGAACTGGTGAATGTAATGCCAGTGTTGCAGACTCAGAAAGAAAGGTTCTCAGCTGGAAATGCACAGAAAATTAGATTTAATAGAAACTTCATAATCTGAGACAAAGTCTGTGAGCACAACCTCGAAAATACCACCAGGGTTTCAATTATAAGCACAGTGTGTGCTGTCCTATGAGCCAGCAGGTTGCCAGCTGGATAACCATAGAAGTCAGGCAAATGGAAGCAATTCAAGTAATGGTATGCATATAAATAACCAGACTGCAGGTAGAGAACTGACTGATCACTATCAAGAACAACCAGCGGTCGAATGTAAGCCATATAGAATTGACTGTGCTGCACATGAACAGCAAACATTAAGTACAGACCACTGAATGCAACAGCAAGAGCAACTAATACAACTTGTGACTGGAAAACATAGCAAAGTCCAACAGAAATCTGCAAAAAAGTGCCAGAGAACCAGTCTATTAAATTCTTGTAATACACCACTAAATGTCACAAGCAAGTGACATTCAGAAAGTGATCTAGAGCTTACAACAAATATGATGCTCCTGTTTCCTCAACTTATTCTCTAAAGCTCATTACTCTGGAGCTGATCAAACAAGCGGTGAGAGTAATTCAACTGCTGCTCAGGTGCAGGAAAGACAGTCTCTGTTCTTTAACCAGTAGCTGCTTAATTAACTGGAGAGGAAATTGCATGGTAATTGATGAGGCAATGAAAGCTCTGCTCAGCTTACTCTGAAAATGATGTGAATGAAATGAAATGTCAGAATGAATCTTCCAAAGCTGTGTGTGAGATGTGTTTTAGTGGGTACTTATGATTAGACAATCATTTGGTGGAGTAATTTATCCCTATAGGGAAACTAGTTTGCAGTGTACTAGCTACTAGCTTCAGTTCGGTAAGTTACAGTATAAAAGGGACTTCACCAGGAGCAGTACACCAACCTAGATGGGCCGAGTTCAACAGATTTTGTCTAACATATTTAAGAAATATGCTTATTCACTTTCTTGCTGAGAGTTAGATGATAAGATGATACAGTTCTCGTGTCTTTCTACTAAATATGTAGCAGCTAGCAGCTAGCAAAGCTTAGCTTAGCTTTAAAACTGGAAACAAGGGAAAAGCTAGCTTGGCTCTGTCCAAGGGTATAATAAAATCCACCAACCATCACCTCTGAAGCTCACCAACTAACACCTCGTTTGACAGTACAAAAAGTGTAAGAAACAAAAATTCACTGTTTTATGGGGAGATTTGTGCCAGAATATGTTTTGGGTATAGGAGCAGTAACTTGTGCGAGTCTCCCCTGGTTGCCTGCTCCCAGACACAAAATAGCCCCACACATAACCGCCACTAAAGTGTGTCACTTTTACCCTTTGGTTTTTGTACTGATTAAACAAATGAAATATAACATGTTAGTTGGACAGAGCCAGACTAGCTGTTTCCCCCTGTTTCCAGTCTTTATGCTGAGTGAAGCTAAGTGCAAGCGCATGATGATCGTTGTATAGTATATTCTGTGTATCAAGATGCAACCTTGTCGAACATTTACAGTGGCCAAAAAAAAATGCATGCTGACTTAGGCAGACTCAATACACATGCATTATCTCTCTCTCTGGCTCATTTTTTTATGTCTGGCAGATCATCTGAGTGAGCATGTTTCTCTCCATCTGGTATGTGTGAGGCAGGTCACTGTATGGCTGAGCCACGAGCTCCTGTGGGACCAACGAAGGGACAGGCTTCTCATTAGTCAGAGTGCAGAGGCTCCACTCTGGGGACGTAAACAAGATCTTGGGTCTGGGCCTAGACTTGCTGTGGGGCATCTCAGTATGCAGGGAGGCAAACAAACACATGGAAACCCCCAGAGACTGACCTCACACTGACTGGCTGATGTCACCTTTTTCAAAACAGGTGTCTGTCTCTCATGCTGCAGCATCTAAGCAGCTTCCAATGGGGGTGTTCATCAGTGCAAGCACTACAACTACACAATAATACAAACATTACTGCAAGAGAAAAGGCTTGTACATTTACATATGTCTAGTCATTGTCCATATCCCTTATTTAAAATTCTTAACTTTTTGGTTCCAAACTCAAAACACATCCAGCACAGAAATAGATGTGATGGATATTAAAAATACTCCACAATGTACTGACTGGACAACAGACACACTTTGACAGAAATGTAATTTTCACTGAGATACACGATGTAGCTCAGAGAACATACATTACTGTACCTGCCATGAATCTTTGGACCGTGTAATAGTCAAATGAATGGTCTGCTATGCAATTTATCTCCAGAAAGCATGCCCATTTACAAGTACACACACCACTGACTTGATTTAAATTTAAAATAATGCCTTTTTAACAAATAGATTTCTGAAATATTTTTAATCTAACAATGTAGATATAAATAACACAAACATGCATGTGAACAGAAACTGTTCTGGGCAACAGAATTCTCAGAGCATTGCATGTTATTTGCATGAAAGAAAAGTGGTTATACCATGAAGGGATCTTCATGACAGTCTCCAATTTGTTTTCTCTGTAACTTAATCACCATTCGCAGATGAGATTTTCCTGAAGGGCCTGTTGAAGATTGTTGGCTTCTAGTCATGTCTTTGTGCAACAAAGCAGTCCACTTCACTACCTCATATGTATCTGAAGAGGAGTCCGTTGCCCTCATTCTGCAATTCAAGGGGATCTTGATTCACGACTGTTATGGCGTGCCATGTAAGAAATGCATACAATATACCCAGGACACCAAAGCACTAACTGAATCATTACTCCTTATGAATTCAAAGGAAAAATACAGTCTATAAGATGAAGATGTATTTTATCATGCCTCCAGTTTTCACAGGAGAACTTTATTAGTACAGTATGTAATTTACACAAGTCCAGATGAAAGCACTACTGAAAGATATTAAACACTTCAAAATGTCCCTGGTTGCTGCATGATACATTGAATTAGGAAGGGGGCAAAAAACTGTTTTCCTTTTACTTTATGATTAGAACATAAAATACCAGCAGCAATAAATTGTTTTAGGAGGGGAGAGATCCACTCACTCATCCAATCACTGTTTTGTCAGTTTTCTAGTTGTGTTAAGAGTTAACATGTATAAACCCTGTGACATCATATCTGTCTCTTACACACATACCCACAATACACTACTGATACACACTACTGATATTGACTGTATGATTTCTGTGTCTTTGTTTGTGCTGGCTTGTGCTGCAAAAAATTTAATAGATTACAAATGTTCGTTTTTCAAGTCAATGACAGATCAACAGAGTCAGCTGGGCCCAATTATTATCATTTACAACAACAGATGTGATAGCCGTCAGCTGGCCACAGAGGACAACAGTGTCTTCCATCACCACTGGAGCTAAGAGCCAGCGAGCCTTAGGAGAAGATGTGATAAACCAGCATCATGGTAATTATCCTACACACACATAAAACTCACAGAAACCGCTTCGACGATCGATCAAGATAAGGATCAATAGACTTCGGGTAAAGCCATTCAACTCTGATTAAAAATACAGATGACTCCAATTTCATCCTCGACCAGGCAAGAACACAACAATGGGTTTTGCTATGCTGCAGTGAACGATTCAGTGTCTTCAGCACAGCTGACTGTTCCCACTATGGTAACACACGTATTTAGTTTAAATGCACTGACTCCCTGTAAGTTGCAGCTCAAGTCACATCATGAACTAGGTTAAATGGTGTGTAAAACCTATGACACATAAATTCAATAAAATACTTCGACTGTAAAAACAAACAGTTGTTTAGGTTCAGGTAACACTGGAATGAATCATCTGAGCTGAACATTATCTGCCTTTACAACAAGAGTGCAAGTAAATGCACAATAATACCACCATTGTATGAAAAAAGTACACAAACCCAGAGTGCCCAACCATGCGATTAATGTCACTCCATTAAAAGGTAACAGTAGAGCAAATAAAGGAGAGAGAGGAGCAGGACAAAGCAAAAATAAATACAGACGCAACTGAGCTGAGCACTGAACGTTTGAGAAATCTTATTTGAGTGGTAAAATGTCAAAACACAGTAGCATTACTGGATTGTGAAGCTGTTTCTGTGTCACTGTGACCTGAGGGGAATTTCACACTTCTCTCTCTCATCCTTTCTTTCACCCTACCCATCTCCAAGCACAAATACTGACAGTGAATGTGTCTCTACTTAATGAAACGTGACCACATATGTGCATTAAACCCACATTTCAGCTCTGAGCGCTACAGAGTGCACACACAGCAGTTGCATAAGCATCAGTTCCTGCAACCAAAAATCAGAAATACAAAAGTGAGACTTTATAATATGTGGCCATGGAATAATAAAAATGCAGAGTGGTGTTTTGAAGAGAAGAAACTGTGACCAGAGGTAGAAAGCAATTTGTATTAGGCTACTCTTAACCCAAAAAACATAGAATCATAATTCAAAGACTCAAAGTAAATTTACTGCACGTTGTGTCCTTCACTACCGTGCCTTTTACAATCACACGATCTCCCTCCGCTGCTGCTCCTGTACACAATCCCTCTAACAGTACTGCAGCTCTCAGTAGCCTTAAAGAGACAACCGCAGCTCCACCCGGCGGTTGCTGCCTGATCGGTTGTAGGAGCTCAATTTGTCCTTTGGTGCAAAAATAAGCACATCACTGACAACTTTGCAATCATCGGTTCCCCAGTAAAAACTACAGTAAATCAAACAGAACGAGCTGACCTGCAGATCCGTGGTTCCTGGCCACGGAGTTGAGAAGACAATCAGCAGGATGCGAAACATCATGAAAAACCAAGAAAACTTCACCTACCTCCTCCACCGTGAGAGGCATGCAGATGCGGTACTCCTTCATCAGCATAGTCCTTGCACAATGGTGATGGCAACACAGAGGAAGATGCAGGTTGTCAGGACTTCAGTCTTGGGGCGATCTTGGAAATCAAATTAGCAAACTGAAATCATCTGAGGCCACCACAAATTCACTCGAGCTTTCCTCACTTGCACATCAGCAGTAGGCTATACCAACTGCAACGGTTCCCTTATGCCTACGTGAGTCTCCACACACACCCGGTCTGAAGTAGCAAGAATCTTCCAAAGGCTAATGCAACGCTCCTGTAAAATCAGCAATTTCCAGTTTTATAAACTACTCCAACTGCATCAATTTTGCATCGAAACAAGTCTCTTCCGAGAACAATCGCAGCTTCAGGCGGCTTCTCGTAGTTCTTGTAGCCGCGCGCGTCCCGGACATGGATTGAGGCTCTCGTCGTCCCTGGCTCTTCAGACGTAAACGCTCTTCGTTTAACTGTGTTTACTTGAAAGCAGTTGCCCAAAATATATCAGCGTGCCTCCTGCTCCTTTGAGTTTTCCTGACAGCTCAGTCTAGGGATGCGCAGCCGTGCGGAGTCCAAGCTGTGTCAAGTGAGCGACAGAGAGACAGGAAATAAGGTTTTACCCTCCCCGTAAAAGCGTCACAATGAAAAACGATGCAAGCACTGTCCTGCTGGATAAAAGAATAAGTAATTGTGAAAGTGGACTATAGCTCAGTCGGAATGTTTTGGAGCAGTTTTTAAACGATTCGTTTGAATCACACGTTCAATAAGATCTTATTTTGAAATACGTTAACATCACAACATTAGCCACCGCACAGACAGCGCATGCGAAGAGCTTTAGGATCTCAAGGATTTCAATACACATACACAGAATGAAAACCTATGAAATAACAGAAAAGGTGAATCTAGTTTTAACCGTTCCTGTGGGATATCGTAGCACGTCTGTCTCAAAAAACCTTGACCACTCGGGGGTGGTGTGGCGCAGTGGTTAAGACCCATTCCTTTGACGTGGGAACCGCGGGTTGAAATCCACTGCGAGACCCTGAGCAAGACACTTTAACCCCTCATTGCTCCAGAGGCGTGTGCGACCTCTGACATATATTGCAATTTTAAGTCGCTTTGGATAAAAGCGTCAGCTAAATGTAAATGTGCTGCTCCTCTGTGATCCTCTCACAGCCACTTCTGACAATAGACTGTCTACAGCCTCTGGTTCTGGTCTGGAGCTGGCCATGGTTCTGAAATTTAGCCAGATAGACAACTAAAGATAATTCCTCATGTTTTTAAATACTTTATTTTAATAAACTCCATTCACCTTTATAAAGGGGTTATTAAGTTCTAATGACTTTGTTGGTTAATACATTTTCGATAATGCTTGATCAGTTAAAAGCCATTAATATGGACAATTTTTGTGTTGCCAGGTTGTGGAAACTTTCTCTGCCTGCTGAGTCATTAATATGTATTAAATCAACAAGATCTGGAAATGATTTGGAAATGTTTTAAGAACTCATTAATAAAGGTTTATCACAAAAGGAGGAGGAAGATTGGCAACCCCAAGGTTGTTCATATTTTAGCTTATGATTCATATAGCCTTCTTTATTTTAGACCCATTGAAAAAAGATATTAGCTGCAATAAAGCTTAATTGTGTCTTTTTATATTGAGTATTGGGAGGAGTAAGCATTGGTAGGCTATATGCCTGTATACGCCAAGCTATTCTTGACTCTGTTCAGCTATGTGTTTGGTCACTTATCAGGAGGTGTGTGGTCTTTTTCTCCAGTTTAACCTTCAGGTAAATGTTGCAATTTGTCTTCTTGTTTCTTTTAGTATTATTTCCGTTGTGGAAGTGCTGTTGGTAACCTATAGCAACAACTTTTGGGCATACCTTTAAACTAGCATTAGGCCCACCTATAACGACCGAGCATTGCTGAAACTGTGTTTTTAGTGATTTTGTCTGTTTTTCTGTGAGGTTATCTGTTTTGTTTGAACCTCATTTCTAATAAATCAATCTGATGTAATTTAATGAGAGGAAAATACAGTAATACTGTAAATCACATTTCAGAGGACCTGCAGCCAGTGACCAAGCAAGCTGTTTATTTAGTTTTACAGTGGTGATGGTAATACACACATCACATCATAGGTTTCCTCATTAAACTTTTATATTTTTGTTTCAAAAACATGCAGTACTCTTTTCAAACAGCAGATGTCACCAAATATCTTAATTTAGTGATCAGAGTTTTAGGGAAGAAGAGCACTTGTATCACATAACTTTGCATTTCATTTGTTTTAAGGAGATGATACTCCCCTTCACAGGGGTCAAGGGGGGATATTTTTGATCCCATGTCATTATAATTAGTTAATAGTTTTTTAGCATTTGCACGCAACCAGATAAGGTTTTCTGATTCTCGGGTAATTGCACAATAAAGTCAATAGTAACGTTGCAGGAATGGTCTACAGCAGGTAAGTTTTTATGTTTAATTTTGGTATGCATTCATCTTATGTACAGTTTCCTTAGGTACACAGAAGGACAGCTGCTGAGTCTCTGCATTTACGTGTTTTTTCATTAGAAAATACTGTAGGCCTATATGATTATTTTAGCTAGCTAGCATGTAGGCTACCACTAAAATCAAAATCTGTCTGTCTTTAAATATTTAAAAAAAAAAAAAAAGTTGACTTGGGTCTACCTAATAAATTGGCCACTGATTTTAACAGAGATAATGTGGACCACATCCTTTGGACCCACCATCCATCGGAAGATCCACAGGGGTCAGGTGCGCTGCCACATGGGTGGCAGTGAAGGTCAGGGGCCTCCACGGACCAGACCCGGGCGGCAGAGGCTGGCTCTGGGGACGTGGAACATCACCTCTCTTTTGGGGAATGAGCCGGAACTATCAATTAGATCTGGTGGGGCTGACCTCCACGCACAGTCTCGGTTCTGGAACCATACTCCTTGATAGGGGATGGACACTATTCTTCTCTGGAGTTGCTCAAGGTGCCAGGCGGGTGTGGGGATGCTCTCAAGTCCCCGGCTGAGCGCCGCTATGTTGGAGTTTACTCTGGTGAACGAGAGGGCCTACCGTCAAGTATTGTGTAGTGATGTTCAAAGCGATGCTCTGTTCAACAACAGGACACTTTTCTATCTCAGTCAATGCAGTGATTATCTGACATAGATCTTACAGTGTGTAGTGTGTTCATTTGCTCAGGAGAGACTCAAGACGCTTTTAATGAGTCGTTAATGGAAAGTGTTTCACTTGCCGACTTGCGACTCAGGCTGCTTTCCAAAAGGTCACCAGTGCCATGGTGTGCGCTCACTAGATCTCAGTTGTATTAGTAGAACATTAAAGCCTAAACTGAAAAGATATTTGCCTGATTTTCTAAATTGTTGCATCTGCCAACGAGCAGCGCTTTACTGCGTAGCATGCGTGCACACAGATGCGCTCATTTCGGTTAATGAAGCAAAATGCAGATTACAGACTGGTTAAGTTATAAAAGGTATTGTTAGGAAATTATTGTTGTGAGCCAGGTTCAGGTGTGAAGAAGTTTCGGAGACTGATGAAGACTTAACATAGCATA
>JAPMOB010219028.1:0-23581 GCA_029875015.1 Lepomis gibbosus | reverse complement strand
ACCTGATGTTCTCAACCCTTGACTAGTAGGTTAGTTAGTAATGACATACAGCTGATAATTAATACTATGTTACTAAGTTTACAAACGTTACAAAAATAAATAAATCTTTTTAGCACCTTTCACGGGACCCAAGGACGCTTTACACAGTTACAATGACAGAACAACAAAAAGTCATTCAGGACTGAATGCCTGGGTAAAGAGCTGGGTTTTTAGTAGATCTTTGAAAGAGTCGTGACAGGGAGCATTTCATGTCTCTGTGGTATGAGTTCCAGAGGGTGAGGGCTGTGACACTGAAGGCTCTGTCCCCAGTCCGGCATCCGGTGTGGGGGACAGGGGACATGTTAGCTCGCGCTAACAGCCTCCACTTTTCCAGCCGTTGTGGAAACTACAGACTTTTATTAACGAACTCACAGTGACCTGAGCTGCACGTTTACTACCAGACTGAAACTTACTGCTAATATATTTTACCGCTAACTTTCACCGTCACGTTCTGCCACTCGCTCGGCCTCACACACAAGATAGACCGGGAGCTGCCGAGCGTCGAGTGTCACCGTGCTCGCAGTGTGCGACTTAAAATCATTACTTGCGAACTGATATGAATGATTCTGTGACATTTTGGGGTGGTTATTCATTTCACAGTGGTGACGAATACAGGGAGACACTGGTCTTTCTGTTGTGTGCGCTCCACAGACGGTCCGGGCGCTCTGCTTCCGCGAGTTCCGCCCTTTGCGCTCCGTCAAAATTATGTTATCAATTAACATTTAAATATTTGATTTTCCCACATCCGCATCGCGATGCATCTAAGAATCGATTATTTCTCCCACCCCTACTCCCATCAGACCCTACGTAGCCACGAGGCAACGCCTCCTACAGTTGTTGCTTCCTCACTCCTCTGTTGCATATTTAAAAAGTGCTGGGAGAGAATGTTAGGGTGAAGTTGCCCTTTAATTTCACTTTAGACAGGTTACGTTGCTGAAGCTCTGTTAAGACAGTAACATTTGAAGTTACAGCAACCAAAATGGTTTCATTGCAAACATGAGGTTAAGTTATAGAACTCTGTAGTCTCCTTTCCTGTAGCCCTTGTTTTGTGGAAATGGATCTTATCTTTAGAACTATCTCCTGGTATTCTCGTAAACATTTTGTAATTTAATACAGGTTAAAAGAAGTGTTAAAACAAAAATACATTTATATACATTTTACTTACTGTGGCTGATAAAGAAACAGCTCAATAATATTGTCTCTGCCCTTGGGGTGGTTGAAGAAGACAAAGAGAGACCAGTGAATGAGCCATGTCCTCTGCTGGAGAGACTGGAGAGGGGAGGTGACAGACTGGACAGGACAAAGGTAGAAATATAGACAGGAAGAAGGAAGGGAAGAGTACAAGAAGGCCAGAAGAGATGGACAAAAAAAATCTAATTATAAATATATTTTGCCACAGTCATATAAAAGCTAACATATTCTCAAGTGTTCTTGCCTAAATGCCCATCAATCAAAAACAGGCAACCACTTATTACTCAAATTCAAGTTCTTAAGTAGTCAGATGAGCGCATGTGGGTTAGGAATAAAATGCCACAGCAGAGCTGCACTGAGAGTGAAATGTCAATATGAGAGTCTATGTAACGCAATCTAAATGCAGTATCAAATTCTGAGAAGTGGGGCATTTACGTTGTTATCGATAGTCTCTCTCAAGCGGGTGAGGTCCTCCATGGCTGCCTCCCAGTTCTGCATCAGGATCTCAGAGGCCAGCTTGCCCCACAGTGAGTTCAGGGCATTCCTGTCTGTAGCTGGGACCTTGGAAACAGACACGGTACAATGTTAAAACTTGAAGCACACAACACTACAACACATGAAACAACACTGTTTCCACATTACATGACAGACAAAATACTGATCTGAAGAGTCTCCTTACACCACTGGTATCCGTTGCCTTAAACCAGTTGGCACACTGTTTAGTAACATCTGCATCTGTACAAAGTGAGGCCGGGCATGCCACTACTTGCTTGGCTTCAGTGGAACTGCTGCATAGTGCAGTCACTTTTCTTATTTATACGGGATAAATGGATTAAATTATGTCATCTTAAGGGAATGGAGCTTGACAGAAAAAGAGAAATGGATCACAAGAGACTGTTTAGCTTTTAATAAAACCAAATTTGCTGCAGTTTTAGAAACTACAACCACTGCATTGCAGTTGACCATATAGTTTTGTTACTTTCAGATTACCAGAGTACAGGCATATTCGGTGCATAAGTGTCACTATGTTGTCTGAATAGTTTGCTGGAAGTAAAACATTTTGGTTGCAGTGCAGTTAACTTGATTGAGTAATGCTGCGGCCTAAGCTCTGATGGCGCATCAGCAATGATGGACTTCAATGCCTGCATCATAGGTTATAGACTATGAGAATAGTCACAGCAGGCATTTGAAATGCTATTGGCCTTGTTTGCAGTATTGTAGCAATTTAGCATTATGGGGGACACACAAGAGACAAAAGAAAGGCCACAGCTGATGCAGCATAAGCCCATGTATCCTGGCTTTTATTCACTAGTATGAGACAGAAGACAGGATCAGGATTGCAAGCTCTATTATTGACATTGCCATAATTACAGCAATATTCAGTTTCTTAATATAGCACGATCTGAAATTTGATGGTTATAATACCATAAATATTTGATAATTACCAGTTTTGTAAAACAAAATAAACTAACTGAGAATCTCACCCGCACATGCACATCTGCTTTCCTACTGAACAACCCTGTCAGACTCAGCCACCGGCGACATGCATGCAGCAGAGTAGAGTAATATCAGAAAGAGGCAACTCAGCTGATCTCCATCCCTCCCAAAAAAAGTAAGCTTGGGATTATTTTGGGTATCCACATAATGAACATGGTGTCTTGGAGGATGGAAATCCAACATGTAAAAAATGTGGAGCTAAAGGAGGGAACACATCCAACATGTCTGCCCATCCCACCGAGCAGATCCAAGTATGTGTCTTGTTTATAAATTAAATTGCTAAAGAATAAATGTGCAGAAAAAAATAAAAATAAAAATAATCACATCCTGGATCTAAATCTGCATCGGCTTGTCCGCTCAATAAACTCCAACTTACAGTTTACAGACCCACAACCATGCAAACTTTCCTGACTCGCAGGGCTAAGCGAGTGTGTGTGAAATGAAGGTGCAGACAGGATCAGTCTGCTGCCACGCACCTGCAGTATTTTGGCATTTTGACTATTTTGATCATTGTTTAGAGCACTTGTGACGGCATCTCTCACTATTTTCAGAAATATTATTTTTTTGAACTATCAGTTTATGGAGAAACCAGCAGATTAATCCATAATCAAAATAACTATTAGTTGCAGCTGGATAAAAATCAGTTCAGAAGAGCTCCACCTCAACCAACAACAGGAAAGCCCCTTTTCCACTGCATAGTAACAGCTCAACTCGGCTCGACTCGACTTTGTTTGGTTTTCCACTGTGGAAATGTTGTACCTGTACTAGGGCTGGACAATAAAACAATTGTGATATAATCTTTTTCAATGACAATATAACAAATGTTCAATAAATATTCAATATATGTTTGATTTAATTCACTTAAATCATACACCAATTAGGACTTGTATTTTGTATGAAGATGTTTATTTTGTAGAGGAAAAAGGACTGAAAAAAGCTTTTACTTAATTTTGCTAATGCATATTTGTTGACAAAGATTTTATCACAATTGTTCTGAATGTTCTACCTCAGATTTGTGAAGTGATCCACTGGTAAAATCAGCCTTTAAACTTAAAAGAAATAACGATTTGGTACTTATCGTGATAATTATTGATATCGAAAGATATGAACATTTTTATCTCAATAACATTTTTGGCCATACTGAACTTCCCCCACCGCCACTCAGCAAGTGGCGATGGGCCCTCTGCCCCCACCGTCACACAGTGCGCTGGCAGCAACAACAGCAGCAAAACATAGCTGGAAGGTTTTATACTGCTCATCTGTCTTTACATTTTGAGGAATGCTGAATCGCAGATCGTACGGGTCTATCTGCAATGGAAAAACAGAGCACGGTCAAACCGAGTCGAGGTGAGGCGAGTTGAGCTGGTACTGATAATGGAAAAGCGCCATAAAATCCTACTTTGACATTAACGCATGAGGAATAATAATCTAAGACATAAATATAAATGACAAGGTGAGTGAAAACCTCATACTGTTGCAATATTACATTGCCATACCATGCAACAGCAGTGTTCCAATGCATCTTCAGTATTAAAGAAAGTAGTATTAGTAAAAAAGACATTTATAATCTCCAACAAAAAAATCATTCAAAAACATTCCACACCTGAAAAAACTTTAGTTAAGTAAAAAATGAGATGACCACCAACTTAAAAGAACAACAATTCAATCTGAGGGGTGGGGTGGGCACACCTGGCATCTCAGAAAGAGGCAGGAGACTCTCCACCAACCCCATAACATATCCCATTAAGAGAAGGTATTGGGATCTACTGTATGCTGAAGTGTGATACTGCATATGACATGCTGCATAATGCTGGCTGGTGGAACAACTCTACAGTATGAGCTGATAAAACTACATCATCAACCCAGCCCAAGGGCATATTTTGTTGATTTATTTAGTTGATACAACTCTATCACTACAAGGACAGAGAGAGAGAGGGCACACTAAAAGAACGAGCTGGAGTATGAGTTTAATTAAAATCAGTTTCTGTAAAGTTCCTTCAAAAATCTATATCAGAAAGCAAAAGGCAGGATGATCTGGAGACATTTGTCACTGATGGCTACATACAAAACGGCTCACAGCTCATGAGCTGAATTTACTGCAAAATTTGGTTACTTCTCTTTATTTCATAATAAAAACTCACCATCTTTGGACTTGTGATGGAAACATCTAAGACTTACAACTAGCCTCAGTTGTAAGTTTTAGGTGGCATTACTGGTTGCATTACGCCGGCTGTAAACGAACGGGGGTCACTGACTTTTGTCTGCATGTGACATTATTTGTCTCTATTGATAATTAATATAACTAACTTGCAGCTTTAATGATGAGACTGAAAACGCAAAAAATAACAATCACAATGAAATGTCCTGGGCTGGTTGTCAGGCACTTAAACTTAACATTAAACAACCTGCCAAACAAGGAGTGCCTAATGTGTACATTAACAATTACCAGTGAGGTTTGCTTTGTTGACATTTTTTTTTTACTTTTCACCACTTCAGTCATTGGAATTATAATTGCAATAACCTCCATCCATTATCTTCTGTACCTCTGGACAACACCGCTTTTATCACAAGATATTTAAGCTGAGATGTAACTGACGCTAACAAGACACATCTTTTGAGGATAATCACTCTCAAAAATGTTGCAGACTACTGTTTCTGATTTCCAGAAAAGACTAAAACAAACAAAAAAACAATCAGGTAATGAAACACAGGTTGAGAATGTCTCTGAACCTCAGCAAGGCAATCACTCTGTAGTGGACACTGGACTACACCCTGGGG
Source organism: Lepomis gibbosus (assembly GCA_029875015.1). Lineage (NCBI taxonomy): Eukaryota > Metazoa > Chordata > Actinopteri > Centrarchiformes > Centrarchidae > Lepomis > Lepomis gibbosus. The sequence continues at coordinate 18,076 of JAPMOB010219028.1, read as the reverse complement.
CTCATGGGAAACTCTGTGCCACAGTAGTTCATGATAACACCAAAACACCAGATGCAGTGACATGAGTCAAGCAGGAAGTCAGGGTGGGTGTCTGCTGAGCGGCCAGAGAAACCTAGATCCTAACAACACACCCCCGCACACCGTCGGACAGCCGCTGAAGTGGACTGTGAGACACGACAGATGCAGAAGTAGAGGAAACACTAAAAAAAGAACAGGTTTCCGCTGGAACCCCACAAATTGGTAAGATTTTTGGGATATAAAAAGGGTTTTTTTCATACTTGGCAAAGACCACTTACACTCCGATAACATTTCAACAAAGTGCTACAATATGAGACGATGGCAGGTAAGGGGAAAGTAGTTGGAAACCCCCCCCCAAAAAAAGAACACAGTAAGATGGTCCATCCAGTCAGAGTCTTTGATCACAGCTCACAACTCAGGTCCATTATAAATGATTTCTTTAAGTACAGAAGTCACAAGAAAGATCAGTATAACAACAGCATGAGAAAAGAAATTGGCTCCACTGCCAGTATAAAGGTCAGCATTTCATCTGTTGAAGTGTTTTGTTTTGTTTGTTATTTTTTCCCCACTCTTGGAAGTCCCTGCCTGCTCCGTTTGGCTGACCTCCAGGTCATTATGGCAGCTTTCTACACACACAGTCTGGCTTTCACTAGTGGCCACGCTAGAAAAGTTTCAATACCTGGGTTTTTCCAGCAGTTACCTTAAGTTTCCATTGGTTTGTGAAATGGGCACATTTTCGCTGACTGACCAGCAACAATAAATTTACTGTGCTGGGGAGCCGTCGGGATACTCAATCTTTATTCTTAACATTCAATCCCTGCATTAAGTGATGATATGAATAAGTTGCTCTTTTCGGGCTTGGCCACACTGTAACAAGACCTGAGGCATGGATTTTGCAAGGCTGGCTTCCTTCGTTTAATTGACTGGGTTTCCCACGTTAAATGACTTTATGTAGACTCACCTCTCCCATATGGGGGAGGGGAGAGACAGAAGAGGGGCCTGTGAGGGTGGGAGGTCCACAAAACAGAGAAAAAAAGAGGGGAGGGGGTAAAGCAGTATACAGACTCCCCCTAATGCAATCCCTACCTCCCCTGTCTAAAAAGGCTATTGCATTGTCAAGTGTAAGCAACAGATATCTAGTTACAGAGCCTGCTCTGGCTGGAACTTAAAATGAGGAGTCTAACAATTTGAGGGGTAAAAAGAAGAAAAAAGAAAAGCTGGACTGCGAACAACATACCTCAATTTAAGCAATTTTGGTTTATTTAGAATGAGTTGCAAAGCCATAAACAACTGTTGTTGGAACAGTGAGACACATGGGTTGCAAGCTTTTGAAGACTAAATGCATTTTTTTTGTAGAGTGGAAGTGGAAATCTTGGGTGAATTACCCATCATCTTGTCTCGGATGCAACTCTTTCCTCGACAGATTTGAGAAGATCAGTGAAAAACCCATCAAATAAAATACCCAACTGCTTTGGGTTAAGAGGGTTGTTTGTAGCGAAGAGGGTTCATCATCGATCACAGTCACTGCCAAGTCTTTCAGGAGGGGACACTCCAGCATAGTGAATGTGCATGACTAGTCAGAGTCAGACATGCGAAAGACAAGAGGCAACGCAGTGCAGTATCAAATGCCAATTAGAAAAGGAACAAAAGATAGTCTTAATGTTTTTCGCTTTAATGAATGGGCAAAATGTTAATCTTATTCTTTCCCATTCTTTCAGGGCTGACTTTGGCACGAGTCCTTGCTTTACCACAATGCTAAATGTTGAACCAAAGACAAACAAAAGCAAGAGGACAAGTGAATGACACTTGGAAACCACCGACTACGCAGGCTGATTCCACTAAACATTATAGGACTTTCAGTTGAGTTGAACTTACTAACACTTGATGCAAGATAACACCAAAAGTAGTCAAAATACAGCTAGATTTCCACTGGAGATTTCAAATGCAACAAAACCTAAGTCATCATGGTGAGGGCTACAAGCTTGAAGATGTTTGACTGATATTGCAACTGTGGTATAATCTTTGCAATCATTTTTATACGATTTCCATTGATAAACATTAAAATAAATTATGGTGTGACTTTTGCATGGATCTTCACCGAACAAAGATGTTTTCTTCAGTCTCTAGAATATGATGTGTAGGCCAGGACGATTCAATAAATTTTCAATAAAAGTTCTATTAATTGTTCAGCTTTAATGAAAACGCCTAGTGTGCACATTAAAAGGATGCAGCTACCTGTATTAGTAGTCTATTTCTTCTTTTGTAAGAAAAGACTAGCCTAATACAAAGGAAAAGCAAATATTTGAGGATCACTTGTTCAAGGATCTGAAAACCAAAACTGAAAAGATAAGCTGTGGAACAATTAAAACATCACATTATCTAATGTGACAAAGGTTTTTGAACAAGGCCACTGAAATGGGTTTCAAGTCTTACAAGAGGCAGCAGTCCTTGCAGTTGAGCTACACCTAGCCCATTCAACGAGTTCATCTTTCACTCAATTCTGAGGGCAAATGGAGAGGAGTGAAATGCCAGAACCCAGGCAACAAGCCTCTTTGTTTATAGAGGAAATAGGCAGTGTGCATGTGCACCAACAAGGATACTGCCAGTACTCTCTGAACTGTAATTATCTTCCTGTGCAAAACATTTCTTGGCATTATCAGATTTTTTTTTTAAAAACACTCATCTTGAAAATTATTTAATCAAACTCTTTTGTGTAACTTTTTCCTATAGCTTTTCATTTAAAATTCAAGGAAGAAGGCACAGCCAATTAAAGACAGCCCTTCTTAAGGACATTTTACATTGACCCCCCCCTCCCCCCAAAAATCATAGATGCTTGATATATACTTGATGTTGACTAAGAGATGCCTTGCATAACTCTAGCATCACATAAGCTCAGAAGTCGTGACAAGGGACTCTCTGGCCACAGCACTCAAATCAATAAACTGTCTGAGGCCTGCCCTGTGAGAAGACCACAGACAGATTAAGCAGTCCACCACTGATCACTTGGCCCAGTAAAAGATCCTACTCAAGTCTTAGAGCAGCAGCGTCCTGCTAATACAAAAGACGTGCACGGAATTGAAAAGACAATGACGTAAGCTTTTCACATTCAATTACTTCTAAGTGTTCTTTACTCTTCTATGTAAGCATTGGCCTTTTGAGGAATCATAGCAATCTGGCAAACATAATGGGATGTTCAATTTTAATATGTCAGAGAAATGCCTCAAGCCAGTATATAAATGAGGATAGTAAAATCTACTACAGACACTCTGTTAAGTGATGTAAGGTGTACAGTTAACAGCACACATCACTACTAATGTTGAACTGGTGTTGAATGTCAGTGACAAAAGCTGAAAACTTACCAAGACACGGAAGAAGTAGAGGTACTCTGCAGCACCAGAGTAGTTTCCACACTCATACTGGAACTTGGCATATCTGTACAGCGTGTCCAAGTACTCCTGACGAAACTTCAAGAGAAATATGAGAGAACCATTATCACTAACAGACACAATGTGAAGCATTGTCAGACCCAGTCAAACAATACTTGGGCATATTTTCAAATCAAACATTGTGCTCGCTCTGTAATTTTATGCAGCTGCGGTGCCTAAAGGACATCCCAGTTTTGTGTCATATCTGTCGGTGTTTCAGAGTTAAGGTGTAATCATGGTAAAAGTATTACTTCTTAAACATCTGGGCAACATTTTTTAGATCATCGTAACTAAATTGCCGATCTAATTTTACTTTCATTTTTATTTGGAGAAGCAACATAGTTTCCGTGCTGTGGTGGCACACTACTGCTAAATGAACGTAGAGTAAACACTTCTATATCATATCAGTGGTATTTGGCAAGAGAATATTTAACTTTCGTAACAAATCTGCCAAGATGTGGTCATGTAAACTAAATTAGAAATGCATGTGTATATATAGAGCTATCATTTTGTCTTCCTGTCCTTTCCTGCTGTCCAGTATCTCACAGCGGCGTGCACTGACGTCAGGCCATTCACTAAAATTCAGTATAACTGTGACAGTCAGTGGGTGCTCTGGGCCGCCCAAGCCTTTCCCACAGCATGCTGAGGGGCCCTGAGCCTGGGCTGTGTGGAGGTGCACTGAGGACAGCATGCAGGTCAGCGGGATACCGGAGTGGGAGGGGACAGATGGAGGGGAGGGTAAGAAGCCAAACATCACGGTAAATATAGAACCTCCGGCATTCTTGCGGCTCTATCCACGAGTCCCGAGCTACTCCGTTTATTCTTAACAATTCACCACAGAATGTAAATGTCCGCAGAATTTGTGCAAGCCATACAAACCCCGAAAATGAGTTAAGGGTTTTGGGAAGTAATTCTGCATTTCCCTGCTCGGCCTGCCCCTCCCACTTCGCCCCTAAAACAACCATGGGTTCACACAAGAGCCATGAGAAATGCAGTGAAGAAGTGAGATGTCAGCAAATCAGGCTAACTTACGTTATGTTTTTCTGCCAAATAGTCAAAGAGCATTCGTCCATCTCTGCAAAAAAAACAAAAACAAAACAAAGCAGGACAGTTCCTGTAGTTAGAGGCCATTTAAGTTGAGTCGCTGTTTGGCTGACATCCTGGTGTTTGGAGTCCCATTCAGGTATATTTTTCCACTTCTGGTCTAAATCAAGAGCTGCACATAAATGAAGACCATTTCTCTTTTAAAACAGTGGGATGGGCTGTTTATTACATTTGGTTTGGCTACTACAAATCTATGCTAGCCATGTCTAACAAATTATGTCTGGTGAGGAAAATGAATAGTAACTTCTCAGCACAGTCTTTGTATCTCTATGGCTGTGTCAAAATAAAAAGAAATTCACTGGCTCTTCTAAGCTGCTGTATCCAAACTGCATTTTATAACTTTGCCTGTAACATATGTGGACAACATATTGAAATTGTGTGTGTTTCTAGGGTTGGTTAAATGTTTCAGGACAAGTTGTTTCTGTTAATGAAGGTTGGTCTCTTGAAACTCCTGGATGACTTGCCTGTAGTGTGGCATGTCAGCCTGCTTTGCATGACAGAAGCACAGATAGTGATAATATTTTTGAAACACTGGCAATATCATCCATGTCAGTACTCCAAGTTTTTTTTTTTACTTTTCCAAACAAACAAATGTCAAACGGCACTGCAGATGCATCCTTCTGTACAGACACAAAACGGGTAAATGAATACAGTTCGCACAATGTCGTAGCAAAATCTAATATTTTGCTTTGCACTTGTTACGAGATTAAGATGACAGTCATCTGCTGAAGTGGCAAATGTTCATGGAAAAGTCTGCACAGCATTACTGCCACCTTCTGCACTGAAAAAGTCAAGGAGCCATCAGCAGCATGTTGACTCAAAAACCCAAGAGAGGTTTTCATTGCTTCAACAAATTCAAACAAATGAATAAATAAATCCCCCTACTGGTGATCATAATCCACAGTGTGCATCTAATAATGACCGATTGTTTATAAATACAGTACTAACATGATTTAATAGCTGGGCTTGGTTTCTGGCCTAAGTAGTTGTTCACATAAACCCTGGTAAGGCATATAGGCCTTATGGTTAAAAATAAAAAGTACAAAGACCAATAGGTTCTATTACCCTGTAAATGCTTTGTGGATCAACGTGTATTAACCCCAATGTACAAGGTACTGGGGTTCAAATATCAACTCATTTCCAGTACTGGATGATCCTCTAATCCAGAAATAATGTTTAAAAACAAGCAACTGCACAGAGCATTATTTAAACCATAATAGTGGAATAAAACTGTTCCATGTTGTTTGGCTTGAGAGCAACTTCTTCATTGTCCCCAGATGAGTTTCCTATTGTTTTACAAATCCAATGGTATGAAGAAAAAAATATGTATAATTTAAAACAGAAATATGATTCCTCATCCAAAAGGAAGGTTTCCTCCATACGTCCCACTGACAGGAAACTAACAATAACACAGACATGCGCTAAGTCAATGTTGTTATTATCAGACTTCACATCCCACATAACAGTTCCTACATATCTCTGTCTTAATAGCCAAATGTCTACAGCCCAACTAAAACAATATAATGAAACAGTACAAAGTGAAAAATGCTCGCCAAGAAACAAAGGATCAAGATTGAATATGACCAAAGTATTTTAATCACTGTAGATGACAAAACAGTCTAAATAGAGTTAACCACATCTTGCGTCAGTCTACTGACTTCTGTCTTTGCTCAGCAAAATCCCTGAAAAGGCTAAATACATTTTTTATTCAAAATGAAGTTCCGTGGACTTCCCTTTGCAATGCTGCTGGCCATCTACTGTTTCAAATAACTTGTTTTACTAATCATGGCAAGTAAGACCAGCAATAAATTTCATAACCTCACTAAGTCTAATTGTGTCTTAGGTAAAAAAAAAAAAATTTTTAAAAATGCTTTACCTGGTGGACTGCATCTGCCTTGTCGTCTCCGGGTCCTCAAACATTTTCACAATGGGTTCCGTCTCTGACTGTAGCTGCTTTAGCTGGGCCACAACCTCTGTCCTCTTCTCCTTTAGAGCTGACAAAGGGACACAAAGAAAGTCATTAGCTACAGCAACACCGTAAACCAACACGTACATGCACTCCAGCACCTAAAACATTGTAAAACAAAGTTTACTGCTAATCCAATTCTGAAGAGGAGTAATCTTTCATGCTTTTTATCAAGCAACATCAATATCTTCATTGGTCGTGTGTGTGTGTGTTATTAAGGAGAACTGTGGATGAGTAGTGTGTCTATCCACCATGCGTTAACACTTACTATGGGGAATTTCCTTCTCAGGGAAAAGGCTTCTGTGCACATCCATAGCGAAGTCAACCATGTTTGTGTCACTGAGAAGCTCCAGTTTTCCATTAAGCAGCTCCTGCTCATTGTAGATCTAAGAAACAGAGCCAATACCAGAAAACAGGGTGATGGGGATGTTTTTCTACAATATTATCTAACCAAGAGGTTCTGACAAAGCCACAAAAACTGATACATTACGTTTCCAATTTATTAAACTTTACAAGGAAAACGTATTTATTGGATAATGAGTTTTGCCCATTTTTCCCCTATTTAGTTCCCCCCGTACCCCAGGGGCATGTGAATTATCTCAGCTAACATTAGATTATCTGTACTGAACAAGACAGTGGGATGCTGACTATTGTTCGTATTACGACAACGTTCAACTCAACCTGTAACAAAGATGGCTGAACTAACGTTACAGGTAGAAGTTACAGACAACTAAAAAACGTAACTGACAAAACACCTTATTTAACGTTACCTTTCTAATTTAACCAAGAGGTTAAGCTAACGTTACTTTAACTTTTAGCGAACGTGGCGGCGTCCTGTTGGCTGTAAAAGTTATGATAAGTGATGTTAACATTGTCAATAAATGTTTTCCAGCTGTCAAGCCATACTTCCCAGCAGTTGACTTAAACTGCTTTCCCATATTTTGTGTTATTATTGCAACTGAACCACTTTTTTCAAGCCTAAAGGTTAGCATAGCCCGGGAGAGCCGACTGTTTCATTGCCCAGTGTATCTCCACTGGGCGGCAACAACGCTTACCCGCTAAATGCTAACTGTGTAGTAGCACCGCCCAACTACCGTGTACAAACTACTACTCCCGAGTTAGGGAAACGCGCACTCCTACAACCGCCTGAATCTGAAACAGCGCGTGGCTGGGTTTACCTATGTAAAGCTACTTACAATCACGAGCAGGACTTCCGATGTTTTATTTTCAAATGTAAAACATCAATTTGAAATATTTCGATGTCACGATATAATGTGTGATATAATCATACCATAATATTAATTGTATTTTCACTACATACATCGATTTAATCGTTTTTACGTTGTTCTGTAGTTTATTTTGTTCTGTTCACCTCGATAGATTGTCTTCTTTATCAAAGGTGACGTTCCTGATTTTATTTTGAAGGCAAGAAGCTACACTTCCGACTCCACTCCTGTTAAGTGTGGGCAATTTACATAGCTACAAACAATGTGACCAACTCCTTAGCGTAAACGGTTTTTATAAGTGTTCAAAAGCGGCAAATACCGTCCTGAAATACCAAAAAAATGTAACGAAGTCTTTATGTGTTAATATAGTTCGTACCTCTTTGACAGACAGGAACTCCAGCAGAGGAAAAACAAGATGACGGTCTAAAAAGTGGGCAATTTTGGTGGTGAGGTCGTATTCCGCCATCTTTGCTCCGGGGAAAGGGAAGTGGAAAGCATGTTTCAGCTATGCACAGGGGGACTGACCAATCAGCAACATTCTCAACATCCTCAATAGGAAGTAGACTTTTTACAAGAAAATTTGTGATGCTGATTTTACAGGGCGATAATGAAGCGCATCACAAGTACATACTGTATTATATTATTATAATTATAAGAGAACTATTTTGGCAGTAGCCTACGTATGATAGATAGATAGATAGATAGATAGATAGATAGATAGATAGATAGATAGATAGATAGATAGATAGATAGATAGATAGATAGATCCATAGTTTCAAATCACTTTATGTTTTCAGTCATGCTTTTGCAGTGTGCATGACTTTAATCTTATGGCTTTATTTATATTTTCTAATTCCTTACTGACGAGCAAAAGTTAATAGAGGTAACAGTTCAGAATTGTTACATTTGGGTAACATCTTCACTTGTGAGGTTCATATAGTATATTTCATTTGACACAAAAGCAAGAATGAAAGGGTAACGTTTTTTTTTAGCTTCAGTGGCTTTTCAGAAGGATGCATGACTGTGATTTGTAAACCTTTCAAAATCCCCATAATTTCCTTGTGGTGTTGATACAGTGAAACATTTAATTTATAAAGATGACTCAAAGTGAACTTTTGTTGAATTAGAAAACATAGGCTTCCCTCCAGACACCACCAATATTTCTCCTGAAAAGCCCATGTGTGACTGTGTATGACTTCTTCATGGGACTCAAACCGTTTGAGGGCAAATATAGTCATGATGAGCCCCCACTCATGAGCCTGCTACATTTGAATGAAAACAGCCAGATAATTTCCAATCATTTGACTTTTCCATAAGGGTAGAATGTCTTCACTGTACATCTGAACCATGCTCCTTTCTCCTTCACTTCAGTAGCTGCCTCATAAAGGTGCCCATGTGTCGACCATACCCGGCCAACAACAGCCAATATCAACTACTAAATGGCCCATCTCTAATAGGTTTCACTAGTACCTTGTTTTCTTGACAACCACACGGCACTGTCTTGTATCCTCATACAATTCTTCCCTTGTTACCACTGGGCTCTCTCGCTCTTCCACTCCCACCTCTCCTTGCCGCCTGACGGCAGGTAGAAATGAGTCATAAACAGACACCACTCACCATGGCCAGTAGCTGTTTTACTAGGTGCTTCTGACAGTCAGCTCTGGCTCAGTGGCTCCTCGCTTCAAATTTAAAAAACAAAACCCAGCCATTTCTCCGCTGAAGCCTCCTTTATGTCGTCTGCTATATTTTAGGAAAGGTTTTTCAGTAAAAAGAGTCACCCATACAATCACTTGGTCAGGTTGGTATCATTTGGGAATGTGTCTTTATTAGATCATTCATTGATTTAATTTAAATGATCGAAAGCTCCAGCCAGTTTGGCTGCTGCTAAGTTGGATTTATAAGGTCAATGAAATACTTTCTCTGTTACCGGCTTTTACTACAGTTTTTACTAATGTGAGTAATAGTGTGCATACTGTAGATGCATGTTTGTGTTTTCTTGTTATGTGCACACAGTATTATTTTTTACTTGTTCATTCCTGCTCAGTATTTTACTTTTTATTTAGTATTCAAATTAGTGATTATGTTAAAAATCTGATTTTTATTTCACTTTTGTGTGTTGCATAATACACAAAATATATACGTATATAATAACACACATATATAATATGCAACGATATTTGAAGTTTAAAACTTTTTCTCCAGGCATCACACTTATAGTGTGTATCTTACTCTTCTTGACAAGTTTTAAAGTTAGGGACTGACAAAAATTATTAGGATTGAAAAGGTATTGCATTTATTGTTATTTCTGGAAGAAGGTAAGGCACTATTTACTGTCGTTATACAGAGGACAATAGTTCTGTCTTTGTATGAGGGTTTTATTAATGTGTACATTATAGTTCCAGTATATAAGCTCCTAATGTAATATAATATTGTGGTTTAAATTGGAGTACATGTTTGCACAAGTTGTACCAATTTAACACTGTTAATTATTCTGATGTGTTGTGACAAGTCTAGATGAAGGTTTAAAGAAAACATCAATAATCCTGGGGAGGGCCCTGGGTTGTTTTGCAGTTTCAACCCCCCTTGACTCCCCAATCCTTTGAGTAAAGTCCCTTACCAAGCAGGAAAACCTTTATGTGTCCTTCCAACCTTAATCATACTTTAGTGCAAAAGGATCATAACCCAGTAACTGTTCGGCCATGTAACATGAACACATGCTCTATATTGTCCATTTTTAATAGTAATGTGAGTTGTGTTTTACTTTTTGTGCAGGCAATAATATTTGTTTTTACTCAATATTGAATTAGGAAGCAGTGGGAAATAGTCACCTGTCCATGCAAAGCCAAAACGCTTTCTCATATACCTTAAACACCACAAGTTAAACCGAAATTAGAAATTGTGTGTTTTTAAAATGAAGGCACAATTGCTTTGGTTTCTCTTGTTTCAACCATCCAATTTTCAGTTTTTGAAAATATGTGCAGCAGAGTTCTCTTTCCTTTCTTCAGATTCTGTTCAGTTTTCTTACCTGACACCACACTATTATTTGGCTGATAACAATTCACAAGAACATGTTAAATTCAGACTTTTTGAATATTCACTGTGCAAAGACTTTTTCATTTACAAATGTGTAGTGTGTTCGGTTAATCTGGTGAATGCTCGGGTCTGGTCCGTCGAGGCCCCTGACCTTCACCGCCACACATGTGGCAGCGCACCCGACTCCTGTGGATCTTCCGATGGATGGTGGGTCCAAAGGTTGGACTACTGCATTTTCTTGCAATGTTAGCAAGTCCCGTCCAAACTAAAACAGCGAAAACGAAGACATAAAACAGAAGTTTCAAAACACTGCCGACCCTGTTTTCATGTAAAAAAAATCTGGGATAGAGTTTTAGCATGGACAGGCAAAAACAGAGGACTTTAGGATTAATGACGCAGACACTTACGCTCGACTCTCTGAATGGGTCTTATAACCGGCACGCACATGCCCAGTGTTCATGAATGGCCAGTGAATGTGTGTTTTCAGTCGTTTCAATGAAGACGGAGATCAACTCTGATACGCAGCTAAAACACTGGTGTGAACGGAGATCATATTTGTTTTTTAAACTAAAATGGATAAGTGTAGAAGGGGCCTTGAGAATTTCGATAATATGAAGCTGGAGCTAGCAGATGGTTCACTTGGCTTAGGATAAAAACTGGAAACAAGGGAAAACAGCTAGTGTTGTTTTTATACTGCCATATAAAAATAGAAGTGTAAAAACGACAAGTTGCGGTTTTATGAGAGGTTATGTACCAGAATACTTTTTGAGCAGTCACAATCAGTGACTTCCTGAAGTCAAGGTTAGGATGCAGACCCTCCAGGAAGTCACTGCTCCCGGCCGAGAAATAGTCTGTCCCATAACCCCTTGTAAAACTGTAAACCGGCATTTTTACACTTAAGCTTTTGTGTGAAATAAACAAACGAGCATAGGTTAAATATGACCTGAGCTCCGCCTCCTAACTTCCAAATCCCACCCTGTCAGAACTCTCATACTTTTGGATTGAAATATCCACTTTTATATGAAAGTGAATATTTCAATCCAAACAAATGTTGAATGTAGGCTCCTATTTCTTGATTTTATTAAATAACTATCACACAGCAGCAGGATCAATTTACAACTTACGAACATGGCACAGCAGCAATTTTATTCTTTAAATGTGGCATTGTGATATCAGGTTATTATTAACCTAAATGCTTTTCGGCAGAGCAAACAGGTAAACTTTTGCACACATATTCCAAGTTTATACAGTGAAATCACTGGAAATGATGTGGCTGTGCTCAGGATGAGTCCAGCACTATCAAAGCTGTCAGTACATTTTTATTTTTAGGAAAAGTTCAGATATCGTCTCCTCTGGTGAGTCACAATATTTCTCTCTTGCATGTCCATATGGTTGATTACAGGAAGTATTCAGTTTTGCTGCTTGAATGCAATAAGATATGCAGCAGTGGCATTACTTCAAGCATGGAACTTATCTGATCACTTTAGTAAACTTCAATATAGTCCCATCTGGTTATATGACGATTCGCCATTGCACGTTGGAAAATTTAGAATTCCGTATCAATCCAAAGAAAATCACATTCCTGTTATCTACCTACTGCATTTGTTTCTATAGTGATGTTTGAAGTGGCTCTTTGCTTTTGTTGTTCAGTCGAGGCACACCATTAACTTAAATTTCGACAGGTTCAAGCATACAGAATGAATTCCGTTCAAGTGAAAATAAATTGTGTATCCACCCCATGGTTCTGATCACAAACTCCCAAATGTAATATTTCCTTCCTTGGCCCATTCCAACAAGTTTTATGAAAAGTGGGCCAGTCATTTTTAAGTAATCCTGCTAACAGACAGACGAACAAACAAATGGGTCTGAAAACGTAACTTCCTTGGCAGAGATAAAAAAAAATTAGGCAACAGATAGTAGGCTTAATAACTACTAGCTCCTGTACACACTGTGGTTTCCTCAGTGCAAAGATATGTCTATTTTTAGGCATGGACAGGAATTTCAGAGTTTGTGAACCGTAAGTTCAAGGGAAAAAAATAACAAAAAAATGTCCGCCTGTGTATTTGGGTGTAGGCCTATCTAGGGTCACTTCTCCCAAATTACCAAAAAATTAACTAAAAATGGAAATGTTCTCGCTTCTCGCTAGTGGTACCTGGCAATTCAGATAGTTAGATTTAATATGAGATATCTACCTCTCAAATCTCACCAATACAATGGAGATTTAGTCTGTGGTTTAGTACTTTTTAAAAATGATATTGTCAGAAAATTCAACAGCGCTATGCAGTCAGCCAACAACCAAACACAATGTCTACAGTTCTCATAGAAGTACTTTCTACAGAAGAACAAGTCCCTATGAAAACTTTTGTAGTGTAGTCGTTGGAAACCAATCCACCCATACGCAACCATTAGGCCAGGTTAGCCATTTTCCTCTGTTTCCAATTTTTATGCTCAACTAAGCTAAGCAAGCCAGCTGCTGCCTGTAGCTTCATATATAGCATACATATATGAAAGTGGTATTGATCTTCCCTTCTAATTTTGGGTGAGAAAGCAAGCGTGTACTTCCCAGCATGTCAAACTATTCCATAAAGGCCAAGGCTATGCAATTGTGAACAACTAGTGCAAACGTGAGCCCTACTTCACTTTTGTGTGGGTGCAGTTCACAGTGGTCTGCTCTCTAACATAACTACTTCTGGGAGATGTTTCTGTAACTTTGTAATCTCCTCCTGCCACGGCACTTGCTCACACAGTAAATGCAACTAATGATTTCTTCTCAGCAACTCCCATAGTACCCAGCCAGGCTAGTGAATGAAGAGGTTGGGCTTAAGCCTTATCAGAGTTCAAACAAAATCCATAAAAGTGAAGTAAACATAAACCATCATCCACCATTTCTGTCTCTGTAAATCAAAGCATGTGTATGTTTTTCTCGGATGAAGCAGTTGTAGGCAGTGATGTCTTCAACCATGCATTATAATCAGGTTCAATACTGGGATGCTTTGTCAGGAACACCAACACATTTCAACATGCACAACAGTTATCCATCATTCTATGGTGTTTATCTTGCAGAAAATACCCCTTGGCCTTAATGGGATAAACTTAAAGGACGCTGGAATGATGGGCCAAATATTCCATGAAAAACCTCAGCTCTCCAGTTCCCTGAAAGCTTTCTTGGTCAACAAATGAATCCAAGAGAGGGAGAGGAGATGACACTGCCAAAGACACCCACCACTGGCCTCGTTTTAATATCTGTCAAAATATAAATCAATACGACCTGAAGACAAATGACTCGGCGCTAGATGTTGCAAAGCCAAGCATCCCTGCTCTGAATCCGAATTCCAGCATCTCATATGAATTTCAATGATTCTTTTGTAAACAAATTAGATATGCATCACCTCACTCCGGGTACGTGTCAGGTTATAAATCAGCGGCCCACACTCCTGATTCAGAGCCCAGTGCTGACTTCAGCACTGTCACACTCGATGGCAGTGGGATGAAGGTTATCGACCAGGGCCAGAAAACAATGCAAACTTCCAGCGAGCACCCAGTGGCACCAAGCATGGCAGAACATCTGCGCAACACATGTCTGCTAGACAAACAAGGGGGGACTTGCACTCACACACATCAGTGATATCACAGAACGCATACAGGGGAATCGATCAATATTTGACCCCTCTAATCCTTCGCCTGCAAGCTCTGCTCCCATGCTCGCTCCTCTCGTTCTGCATAACTTCACTTTTCCTCTGCAATTTTCTTCGAAAACATGACATTACAGAGAACATGGCACTATCTCCAAATTTGTGGTCATGAACATTCTTACCAGAAAAGAAAAGTGAAACCTGATAACTCCAGATTATGCTGTTTTAGTTACAGGCTTCGACTGCACAGGGAATGAGATTTGAATATTCCTCTTTCTGTGGATTTCACATTTCTGTGATAATTGTTATTGTGTGTGTTTATGTAGATAAGTGGGGGCCTCTGAATAAAACCACTGTTGAAATAATGGAAAGAAAGTAAGACCAGTGGACAATAGCCATGAGATCTATGAATGTGAAACCTCAACCGAGACCCCCTGAGAGGTTGTAGAAGTTCTATGTGTTTCGAGCTGGAACCATACAAAAAATGCTGCTGGAATTCTTTACTAGCTGCAGCATCTTAGGACGAAGATGATGTGATTCTTGGACATGACAGAGAAAAAAATTCCAATATTTGGCTTGGAGGTGTAAAAATTGTCACGTTCCTGCCAAATACTCTCTTAGAGATCAAACTTTCTCTTTAAGTAGACACAGGGGTTATGTAAGATTAGGCTCAAATGTCTTCCAATATGTGAGCAATTCCAGCCCAGGAATGTGTTCATGTGGATATCAATGTATGGCCCCAAAAGCTTGTAAGGATGAGTTTTTATAATTCTAAATTACCATTACTTCTCGTGACAAATGTTGCCATCACCTATAGCCCGTGCTGAAGTACTATGGAGGTAATCTCATGCATGGTGATGTTAAATCCTTGTTCAAATAGAATGAGAAAGGACAACTGGCTATTACAACCAATCTAGCAACACATAACATACTCCATGTGGAAATACTCCAATCCACAATAAGCAATCGCGCTACTACACGAGGTGTCGGGGGAGCAATACATCCTAAGCTTCATACTGTGTGAGTTACATCAATTACCAGCGTGGTGCTGCTCTGACATGGGGCTGAATATTGTCCTTGGCACTGAAGCCAAGAGAGAGAGAAGAGCAGGAGAGTGAGGAAGCCTAATTGTGATGTGCCATAATTTCCCGCTCAGGGCCTCTCACTCAGGATATGGGTGAGGTCAAAGGTGCAATAGAGAGAGTCCATCAGAGGCGAAGCGTGCTGAAGTCATCTGTACAGAGTTATTCGTGGTGTGGTGAAAGCAACTTGATCAGACAGGGGACCTAATCAGATTTCAAAGTAAACACGGTGCCGTCGGCTCCATAAGGCTGAGTCCAAACATTGTTGCTAATTGCATCTGTCTTCATTTTCCGCAACTCACTGTACAACACCGACAAAAAAGAAATCTAGATGGAACAGGAATTATTTGAAAACCACAGAGAGCACCTCAACCTTACCTCAATTTTTAGTCCATAACTTTTCATTTTAGAGATTGCCAGCTCTGATTGCTTCTGTCAGAAATCAAAATATAATGCCTCTGAAGTGTTTCTACTGGAATATTTCTTCTTTTTTCATACATGGAGACTGAAAAGGAAAATATATATATGCTTGTCCTGTGTGCCATATGTGGGGGCTTCCAGAGCATGGAAACCTACGTAAGCAACAGTCAAGTAGTACAATTTGGGTTTTCAGATGGCTGCAATTGATCTCCCATATTGTGACATGTCTGTACAAGAGAGCGGCTCCAAGTTAAACAGGCGCCTTATGTCAAGAGGCTTTTTTCACCACCACCACATCCAGCTGCATCTCAAAGTTATAGACAGCTTGTTCACAGAGCACTTTTACCACCATGTCCCAAAATCCCGAGAGTCACACCCGCTGCATGGTGTTTATTGCAGGTCACTGTTAGGGCCCTAGCCTTCAGTGGCACCTTGGCAGAAAGGGGAAAGCCCTCTACCCCAAAGGACAGTGTATGATTGTATTAATGTGGTTTCTTTGGTATTTTGTGTTCCAGCAAAAATCCAACCACATATCAACTGACTGCCATGTGCAGACTTGAAAATTACAAGTGCACAGATCGCCAAAGCTGAGCGTAACTTAAACTGTACACAGTGTTATTATTTGTTTCCCTGACAGAGATGATGACATTTCATCATTCCCTTGTGCACTTGCCCATTGCTGATGATGCTATGCTGTTATACGGTATCAGTGTCCTTTAAAAAAACAACCTCTCCTTGTTGCCCTTTACAATAGAACATTGGCAAAGTATGCATAACAGTAGGCTATGTGCAGTGAGCAGCACTGGATATGACATCAGATCTCTGAAATGTCTCTGTAAGCAAGTTTTTGCTGAGCCCACGTCAACAAGTGTGTAATGTGGTAAGAGAGAAATGTGTAAGCAAGCATACACAGGGAGGGGATGAGATTCACAAAGGCTCCTGAGGGAAATCACGATAAAATGGTAGATGTGCTTGGAAAGCACATTTTATATTTTCAGAGGAAACTGATTCTAGGCTCAGCCGCCTGTCCTACCCAATACTTAGAGGGGGAAATATATAAAAATGGAAGTCGAGCATGAGAACGACATCATCTGGGTTGTAAATGTCTGCTGTTTCTTGCTAAACATCATGCTGCATGCTGCTCAGTGGTGAGCAGTGCAATGTGTATGCAAATGTAGGTTTACATTTACTCATTTGGACAGATACTTTTATCCAAAGCGACTTACACTTGAGGAACAACATACAAGCATCAATCAAGAATCAACACAGTAAGACATCTACAAGTGACAATAGATACTAGTAAGGGAAGCAATACTAGAACTAGCTATTGGCGCAAATGGCATCAATGGCATAAATATCCAGGGAGAGAGGTAGGAGTTAATGAATAGTGCAATCAATACAAGAGCTTTGTAAGGAGATAGAAGAAGAAGAGCACAGAAAGTGCATGTTAGAGGTTAGGGGTTAGAGGTGTTAGTATTTGAGTAAGTGTTCTCAGAAGAGATGAGTTTTCAAGAGCTTCTTGAAGTTAGAGAGGGACGCCTCTCTACTCTGCTGGTTCCACCATTGTGGTGTTACAGATGAGAACAGTATTATAGTTTAGCACTAATTAGAAACACATTAGCCCTGTGCATGAGCGAACATGAGCAATTTTCCGTGCAAGTGTGCAAGCTGAATGGAAATGAACAAAACAAAGTGATTCTGTTGACATTTGTAGGCTTTCACATCACATATCACAACACCCCGCGACCCTGTACGCAGGACAGCGGTTGACGATGGATGGATGGATGGATGGACATATCATAACACTGTAAAACGAAACACCATGTTTATCAGTACTAATAATTATTTAATAATTATTAATCGTGTAATAATTACTACTACTACTACTTCTTCTTCTTCTTATTATTATTATTATTGTATTATTATGCTGCGTTCCAGGCAACTCGGAACTGGAAAATTTCCGACCTCCAACTAGAAAAACTATCATGGAACACCACTTGAAGTCGGATTTCCTAGTTGTGAACTCGGAGACAAAATCTGTACCCCGACTTCACGAGTAGCAGCTGAATGACGTCACAAAACAATGTCGCCGCCCATGGAAGCACACACTGTAAATGGCAAACCATAAACTAAAAGGCAACAACGTATATTTGCATGTATTTGAATTAAA
>JAPMOB010219027.1:0-38879 GCA_029875015.1 Lepomis gibbosus | reverse complement strand
AGTAGTGGTAGTATTGTTTTACAGTATATTCCCGGTTTCTGTAAATGGCACACTATTAAACAGGCAAAAATATAACAAGGAGAAATGTTTCCTATTATGCCAGCACAGTGCAAGAGTGAACATCGGTCATCTAGGACAGGAACTATTAAAGAGGTGAAATATTGGATAGAGAAATGATCATTTTATCACAAGAAGTGCTCATAAACTGTATGACATTAATCTGTGCAGCAATGACCCACTCACAGTTCCCATAAAGTCTGGCTGTTATCCAGACCACAGGAAAATATGAGTTTTTTTAATAATCCCCATTGACAGATTTGAGTAGACGGAGTCAAAAGGTCGTTTCGATTCTATGAGGGGAAAAAAATAAGGGGGGATTTTCTGCTTTGTTTTTCTTTTTAAAGAATTGAAAAACACATTTAATAAAGATAACATCTGCATTGCACCTATGCATAACATTTTTGACAAAATGAATCTTTATTTGCATCTTGCATATTGTACACTTACTTTACAATTATACAGTTTTGTGTGTGTTTGCCCCTCAAACTTTCCTCATTAAAACTATTTTACTTTTTCTCTTATTGAGTTGGCTATCTGTCCAGATAGCTGTGCTTTCCAAACAGGGCAGTAATTGCTGTCAGTTTCTCTGCAGATAAATAATACACAGATTGCACTCCTGGCTCTCTAGATGAATATATGAATATATGTGCAAACAGGATCCATTCGTGGCCGGTCCAGGGAATTAGCATCAGTTTGGTCTCCCAATAGAAATGCTGCCTTCTATGAGACACCATAGAAAACGAACCCACAAAGCCCTCCCAGCCCCCAGCCCCCAGCCCCCCCCAGCTGTTTGAATAATGAAGTCACCTCTCTCTCTTGGCTGTTGGCCAGGAGTAAAAAGAGTATTGTCAGTATCACAATGAGAAAGAACGTGGGCCCCCTGCTCATGAGACGGATGTGGTGTCCTTGTCCATCCAACCCTCGGCACCACTTCCCGCCTCAAGCTCCCTGTCACACACACCTTACCCCCACCCTACCCCCATCACTCACTGTCACTCTGTCATCCAAAGTCAGGGAAAATGAAACCTTTAAGGCAGCCTAACCTTCCCTTTCACCTGCTGCAGAGGGCTCAGAGGCTATTGTCTGACCATCACGCATGCAGGGCTCATACACACACATGAACACACTGTGCACATGCAATTTTTACACTATACATGTGACACACTAACCTCAATCCCTAACTTTAATCCATAACTTCAAACGATAATCCACCCAAAAGGTATTCTTTGACTATGAAGCACCGCTACCCCAAGTCCAACAGTAATTTTAAACAAAAATTTAAATAATTATCTGACAACATTTGGTCCTTTGGTCACACAAACCACTTAATGATAAGCTCCATACAGTACCGTAGCTCTCAGTCTCTGCTGTCGGCCATGTGCACCACACTTCCTCGGAGCTGCTGTAAATTGACTCAAGCCTTTATGACACAGAGCTGCTGCAACTCAATGAATCCATTCATTCAATCAGGTGGGGTAACATTATTCTGCAGGTGTTAAGTCCGGGGAAACCCATATTGCTAGAATAATAATTTCTCGGTTCAGACTATTTGCTGACACGTGGGCCATGAGACATTGCACTGGCGGTGTGTTTGTAAACCTTGTCGCAGACCAGAGTAAGATATTACCTTAGGAGGGCTGAAGCAGTCTTCGTTTAGAGGACACTCAGATGATGCATTGCTTATATGAAATGATTAGAGGCAAAGAAGCATGACATGGTGGCAAGTGCAGGCAATCTCTCAGGGTAAACCAGCTGGAAACCAAATTAAATTGGGCCTTTGGAACATGCAGGTTGGATAGCATGGCTAACCCCAGTGAAAAGGACTTTTCACTTTCCATTGCGTCCTAAAATGCTCAGTATATCTGGGCTGGAGGATAGTGCAGAAATAGATTGGACACACAAGGAAGCCTCTTGTGAACGCAACAAATGTGTTCAGTCCTTTCAGGATAGACAGCACTTTTTAGCTTACATTGCTGTGTATGATGTCTGTGTTAAAGGGAAAAGTAGTCTCAGTTTTCTCATTTTATTCTTATTTCAACTTTTATTAATACTTTAATAAACAGGATTTTTATCCCAAGGTATCCCTGTTTGGTTGATTGACTTGCATACTTGTTTGTGTTTTCGTAGCTGCTTTACATTTTCTGTTGTTGTGTTCATGGTGGTACAGGTTTGTACTCTTAACTGTGTGTATTTTTTAATTGTGGTGTCATTGCTGCATATCTGTTTGGAGAAGTTAAAGATAAATTTCCACAAAGGTGGACAATAAAGTTTAATAATAATAAAGGATTGCCATGGTAATTGCTGTTTCAGTGGAGGGACACCAGGAAAGAAAATACCAGTGTTGGTGTAATATATTTATTATGATAAATGTCAATTAAAATTATGGGCAGCTCTTGATCATATTTTTATATTTAAGTTAAAACTATGTCAAAAGACATTCTCAAGTCATTCGTCCCAAAATACTTTTTGGCTGGACATGACAAAAACTCAGCAAGTAATTAAGTTCCTTTCTGGGTGTAATAATTGGAAAGCTTTCAGTGCTTTCTGAAAGACCTGTTATCCAGCGGGCAGGTTGAAAAAATCTCAGTACAGGGCCGAGAAACCTGATAAAGGCTTGAGGTGGTTGTAAGCGTTGGCAAAACAGGCAAATGTACTGGTGCTGGTACAACAATACAAAAGCACATGCGTCCTTATTTAACACCCAGCCAGGGACAACTCTGAGAGCAAAGGTTGATACTATATTCTTTGAATTGATGACAAAAGTGACATAAACTCTTGGGAAGAGAAACACGGAGGCGGGTCATCAAAAAAATGATTTTATTATCCTAATTGTTATCAGTGGACGATATCAATTTATCACTTTTTACAATATATTACTATCAGTAGACTGTCTTATACATTGTTTAATATATTATAATTTTCAAATAATTTTGTACATGCTTCTGGGACTGACATTCCCTGGTCAGATTAAGCAGAAAAATGAGATAAAAAGGCACATGATTGCTCCTGTCCACAGTGAGCAATACAGTCCAAAGAAACAAAGAACTGTAGAGGTTTGTGTGAGTGCAGGTGAAACGCCTCCTGATCAGATGATGGATTTGGTGACCAGCCCCTTTGAATCCTATCACACGTCTTACCAGGGTAGCACAATATGTCCAAAACAATTTTCCAAATCACAGCCCAAAATAATCACTTTGATATGGCAACTGACAGCAATCGTATCTTTTGATTTGCTCAGATGCACTCAGGGAAAAAAATGCTGTTTTTCATCTCCAAAGATGAGATAGTTTTACAGTACAAACAAAAGAATTACTATGATCCTGAACCACCTTCTGGGGCTGCACGCAGGTGTCTTGTTACTTTGTACTATACATGTAGCTGAATGTCAAAAATATGGGCCATTTCAAGCTGTCCGGCTTGCCCGTAAGGTCTCTGTGAACACGCAGTGGAACACATGAATTGATCATATTCTTCTTTAAGACTCCGTGTTGGAAAGCTCTGTGGCCTGAGGGAAGCTCAGTGTGCAGTGCAGTCTGTAGTGTGAAATACCCCACACTAGCACCATCAGTCCCTGCTCCTCTCTGAACTGTCCACAGTTTGAGATCCAACCGCTACTTGAAACACTGCCCAAACTGTCTCAGAGGTTGTTCTCTGGCTTCAATGCCTGGGATGCTTAATCCAGTTTCGTATCATCCACTTCTGACCAGAGCATCTCTGCACCACCAGGCGAAGGCCAAAGTTGGCATCTTTGGACATTTCTACCTCCAAGCATCGGCCAGTGTCCCTGCTGATGATTGGACCGTTCTGCAACAAAACCACATGAAAATATGACACAATTTGCCCAATAACCTTAAGAACGAAGAGCAGAATAACTCCTATATTCTAAAGCTGTTATTAGGAATTCAGATGTGCATCACTGTCTTATTTCATTACATTTGTTGTGCTGGACGCATTGCACATCTGATATTTTTTACCTGTGTAAAGTCCCAAAGCCTCTGGGAAATCCTTGAAACAGCATCGCATTTTTTCAGTCTAGGAGTACGTCCTCTGCCATCATCAACGAGGCATTTTGTGTCAGGCAGGAAGGTGGTCGACCCCAGGGGTCCTAGCTGGAGAAGCCCCTCGGTGGAGTAGCGGGCGAGCTGCAACACAGAGATAACCAATGTGTCACACTACCGGACTCAAGTACTGTAGCAGCAATCACAGCTTCGAAAAACAAACACTCAAGTTTTTAGAGAGCACCTCAACATCCGTGGAAAGCACAAGCTGTAAATGGTTTGAATGTTTTTTGCAGTGATGCTGTTTATCTGTTCTGCCCTACAAAGACAGATAGCAGTAACTACACAAGCAGTGAAGTTGGGAACAAAAAGTGCCTGAAGTTTTTTAGGCCGTTATGCAGACTGTGTCACAGATAGAAAGGATGTAATGCTTTAATTTTATGCCTTTTTAAATTATTTTATGTAAAAAAATAGAATCTACATAATACATGGGAAATGCAGATACTGTATTCTGCCTTTGCATAAGCATCGCTGAAAGTCAGGCGGAAATGCCTCTACAATCAAAATGTGTTCCTTCAGCTTCCTTAGCCAGTTCAACAATTTGTTCAAGATCAGAGACTTTATTTTCATTATTTACAGTCCATATCTTAACGTGACTTCAATGCATCCATATTTTGCCAGGTGTCTGTGCATCTACTATAAGTATTTATATTGATATCAACGTAATATGTTAATTTATAATTTAATACATTTAAATGTGTTATTTAAAAGTTTCTTAACTGCAGCACATCACATGGCACATTACAAATTCCACGTGGGTCAAAAGGTAAAATTCTGCTGAGCTAGTTAACCTCAGCAGGTTTAGCTGATGTTTTTTTCTCAGTTGCTGAAGCGGTTGCCTCATTCAGTTGTGTGTGGAATTATAAAATTAATTTTAAAGATGTCATTTTATCAAAACGGTTATTTTTCCATTACAAACTGTAGCTTTTACTTGATACAGCTCTCGTACTTTAGCTTTAGAGTTTTCTGTTTCTCTGTTAAGTAACTGAAAATTTAAAATGTTCTAAATTTTTACATGGTAAAAGATGTTAAAAAGTCTTGACTCAGTTTGACCTAATATGTAGTTACCCTGTTTAACCCTTTATTTTTAGACGCAAAAACAGATTTTCAAAAATACAGACTGTGCTTCCTTCTCAATGTTATCAAGATTTATTTATCTATTTGTTTTATAGGCCATAAATAAGCCTACATTTCGAGTGGATACGAAGGCAGGGGAATTGGCCTTGAGGGGCCGTTGGTCTGGCCGGACCGGCAGTTAGCCGATAGGCACCTGTTGGTGAACCGCAGGTGTTTTATGCTTTTGTCCTCCGCATGAAGAGCTTGCAGGCTGCGTGTCTTGTGGCTGGCCTGCAACGATTGCTTTATCTGTCAAGAGGTCCCGGGGTCAGGGCAGCGTCTGGCCGCAGTAGCAGGTGGCGAACGGTGTTACGAGGAGAGCCCCATGTAACGTTAGGGGAAGGCTAACTTAGTCGTGGAGACCCAGGTAGGGATCAGCTGGTAGGATTTTAACATGTTTTCTGTTATCTTTTATACAAACATGTACAAAATAATATGAATGCAACAACTGTATGTAGCTGTGTTTTGGTTAGTTTGGGTTCCAGGTAACGTTAGTACACTTTCTTGGTGGTTTTTCTTTCCTTGTTTTGTTCTGTTCATCCTGCGTGTGTGATGAACTTGCCCCTTAACCGTGAGCTCCCCTAGCGCTGGGTTAGCATGTCCGCTGGTCATTATATTTACTGCATGTCAGCTAGTGTGTGTTTTATTGATATCTCAGCCAACCTGTCTCTTTGTGCTTCACATTGTTTTAATACCTATTTTTTGCTTAATAAAGGTTTGGATTTTAATTGCTTTTCAGACATACTTGCCTACAGGGTGCTAGGGACCTGTTGTCTGTGGCTTCAAAGGGGGCCTACACTATCTTCCAATTTCTTAGCTGTCCATCAATTGTATTTCACCTCCATTTATTGTATTTCACCTATTTAACCAAGAATGATAGAGCTAGAGACTGATGTAATGAATGACTGGGACCACTGGGTAGTAGGATTAGGGTATTTTGCTCTTAGGGTTTTCTGTATGTAGGTTAGAAATTATACTGTAGATAGAATGTGCTTCATTTATTTGTAGTATTTATAAAGACAATGTGTTAGTACTTCACATATTTGCTTAGTGTTTGGGCCCCTATGTCCAAGTGTAACGGAAGCCTGCAAGGCAGTGCGGTGAGTAAACCTCACTCCCCGACACCTTAAGAGACGCACTGGCGACGATGCTAGTGCCTATGGGTTTTAGCCTCCTCGTAAGCGTGTCCGCCTCCCGACCCCGAGGGCGGCGGTTCGAGTCGGGACCGCGCAGTACGTACTCGGCAGTGAAACCGGTTACACAAGCATCAGATAGCTTATAAAAGGTGTCCCTTTTCACAAATCTGCATTATTTCTAATGATTGCACTTGTAATTTAATGTTTTGTGAAAAAATTAAACTAGACTGAACATAACTAACCTGAGCCTGGCATCATAAAGTGACAAACTGAACACTGAAACTAATAAAAAACGAAACTAAAACTAAGCATTAAAAAAACTTAACTAACAAACCCACGTTAAAAACTAATTAAAACTACACTGAACTGAAAACAAAAAAAAAAATGTATGAAAAATCCGAATCTATAATAACCTTTTTGCTTGTTACATGTCGTTTTGTAGAATATTTCAGTGTACGGCATTGCACAGTGTACAGCTTGTTAATGCTGCAATTTTTCCCAACACCAAAACTTGATCCCTCACTGTTTAATCCTGCACATGAAAGGCTCTGTGACGATAAGTATCTATTACGTAAGGATACAGTAGAGATAGCATTTATTATTTATGGGAGTGATCCTCTCTGAAAAATGAGATGCCAAAGATAGGGGGATCTTTAGTACGACAGCAGCCCTGCTTTGAGGGTAACACACATACATGCCTGTCCTGAGTCTCTCTCACACACACACACACACACAGTTTTCTATTAAAGCAGAGAGTAGCTAGCTATGTTATTCACAGAAAAGAATCAATGTAACAGAATGCCTCTGAACCAAGGCTGCTGAAAAGCTGAACAGTGCTTTATTGATACAAAAATATGCTATATCCTTTCCTCTCACAATGCGATCTTTTTCAAAAAAAAAAAGCACAGATTTTCTGAGATTTGTGCTAAGAAAATGAGATAAAATATGTTGACTCCATTGTAAAATCAGGTCTTGCGAGTATTATCTTTACAAACCTGTAAAGAATATCCGTTGAAGCTTCAAATGTAATGGTATTAAAACCTATAATTGTGGTTAAACACTGATGTTCCCTGCCCTTGACAGTATTTATATCAATCAATTTTAGCATGTAAAAATCTCTCCAAACTGATACAACCTTTCCTGAGAATATTTGGAGCAAGGACAGAAAAACTAGAGCTGCAGTAAGTGTCCTGTGTGGGTGCTGCTCCTTGTGACAGAATGCAGGTGGGTTTTAATCCAATGTTCTGCCCTAAAGAGCCACTCAGTACAAATAGGAAAACAATGAAGCACCACTTTGTGTGTCACTCAAGGTTCACTTGAGCCTGTTGGGCTGTTCATAAGGATGCAGATATGGATAATTCTCTGGACTAAGCAATGTCAGGCACTTACATAGACATTTTTCAAACTCTCAGTCTAATGCGAGACACATAAAGCTGTGAACTTGTGCTATTTTTCTCTAAAGGTCGTTATTACAAGCAGTTTGATTAAGAATTATTCATGGAATTCTGTGTTGCTGTCTTGGGTCTTTTGAGGTTATAATGCTCTAAGCAGATTTATCCACGGTGTAAACTATGACTGGGCACAAGGAAAACCCCATATAATCCCCACTAATACCTGTTTACAGAGCAGTCAGGCAGCCTTTTATACGCTAATACATTTAAAATGGGACCATAACAAATAATTAACACAAGGAAATGATTCTGCCAAGCCAATTAACCTGTGCCTCATGCAGCAACATTAGACGCTTCATTGCCTTCCTGCCATCGTGAAAGTTTTGCAGCCGCCTTTTGGAGGTCAAGCTAATCCCAAGTTTCTTAATTAGCTCATTAATGGCGCAACGCGGTGACAATGTAAATATAAGATGGTGTGTTTGTACATTGTATTGGGTTACCGCACCTTTCCTGTACCTTGCTCCACCAGGAAGTGAGTATGTTCCACACAAATTCCACAGATTATGGCAAATGTCTTAAGAAGGGGCCTCAGCTCTGGACTTAGTGTGTCCATCAGCACCGTGCACAACACATAGTTGCGATTCCTTGTGGGAGGAAACCCAGGACGTGGGCCCTGTGTTTGTTGACCAGTGCAAGCAGCACTCCGGCAGTTGTTGGTAGATACTGCACTGAGAATAGCTGTCTGAGAAACATTTTGCCAACAACAATAAAGTCAACAGTTGATGCAAATGCACAGCAATAATAGAAAAAGGCTTCAAATGTGAATAAACTGCTTGAATTAAAAACCCATTTAATGTGGTTAAAGCAGTGTGCATTGATCAATAAATTAACATGGTTGATTCTCTGCCGTGCCAGAGTGCAGTGCGAACAGACATCCACTGTGTTTACCTTTAATGACACCAGGCCGCAACGAAATAATCCCATACACCTGTGGACTCATCGGACTTGTGGTATTCTGCCTGTTTATTCAGGAACTGCTTGATTAGTGCGGCTCATTAGTCCTGTCATAGCCTCCCTTCAAACATTTCTTTTAGCAATATTGCCATTTCATGTTTTAAAAGGCTACTGCTTCGTGTGTGTGTGTGTGAGTATATATGTGAGTAGTGCAATAATGTGGGTTTGTAGCCCCTCCACCATGCTTTCAATGCATTGCACTATTGGACAAAGGTGAGACATTATCCATGATTTAGATTTCCACTTGGAGAGCTGGGAAAGAGACTCATTCATCAGAAGCACAATAAAGATTTATTCCGGCCAATATCTTTTTCATAAGTAAAAGAAGCAACGGTAAAAAGAAATGCAAAATCACAGTGTCCCACGAAATTAAATTTGGCCCGCTCACAGTAATGTCGGTCATCACCGTAATCTAATGATACAAAGACACAAAATTCATCTCCATTTGCCCCCCCCCCCCTTCCCCAGGGATCAGGATTAAAAGAGTCAGTGAAGCTTTACATTACTGGACCCCACTGAGTTCTCCCTGCAGAGGAAAAGAGGAGAGGCTGGGGAGCTACTGGCCTTCTTATAATACTCTCTCATATGGCAGATAATGAACATGCCAGTCACCAACAGCAGGAGAAGTGGTTAGGAAAGGTGGGGGAAATGATGCATGAATAGCATCCACATGGTTTGTCTTCAGGATTATCTTTTGTTTCACAGCACAAAAGGAAAATAAGCAACAACAACAAAAAAAACAGGACAACAGCCTCCCACCCACAGTGCCATTTGTCTTGGTATCTATTCAAATAAATTATTATGCTGAGCACACATGTTGTTTTTTTCAGAAGCATTCAACTGCATATTCAAATAGCTACACCTGGGAGTGGCCCAGTTTCCAGTGTTTCCTACTGCATTGCTCACTCTGTACTACCTTGGTCCTTCTGCCTCGTCTGATTGATGATCAATTTCCAAATACACCATAGATCCTGACATCCAACGGTATTATTAAACTAGTGAAAACGTTATGATTTGCCTAATCTTACGTGAATAGCTGGTTTATTATGATACCAAACATTCAATACCATTAAATTCTGCACTTGTTGTTAAAGAAAAAACAAATACAGATCTCCAGTAAGATCTAAACTGCAAAGCATACTGTGCAATTTGAGATTTACATTATCTGACGGGATGACCTCTACTTAAATAATATAACGCTAATTCACACAGCCAAAATATATATGTAATAATGTCTAAGGAATATGTCATTTTAATTTGATGAGAAAAAGTGTTAAGACGCCCTGACTTCTGCGGGTGAGATGTTTGGAAAGATGAAGATGATAAAACTGTATGGCTGAATAATCTACATTAGTTCTGAAAAGATCAGCTTTACTGTAATTCTTATTTAGTCTATTTAACTTTTTAGAATCAAGAACAATCCCCGGGGCTGCAAAACAAGCATTCAGATCTGGGTTTTAAGAATGTTAACGGTAATATTATTGATTAAAGGTTCAGTGTGTAACATTTAGGAGGATCTAAGAAGAAGATATTTTTTTGTCACATACACATGTTGCGAAATACATTCTCTGCATTTAACCCATCCCTCAAAGTAGCAGTGATCTATTGACAGAAATTCAATATAAGATCCATAACTATGTTTTCAGTGGTGTTTAAAGACCTTACATAATGAACCATTATGTCTTTATTACCTTAGAATGAGCCATTTCTATCTACACACACAGCGCGTCCTCTTACATAGATGTTGCGCTGGCTGTCACTTAAATACGTAAAAAGAAGAAGAATTATATGTAATTCGTAATACGGTTATAACAGTTCGTTTGCTGTCCATGTAGAGTGAACTAGATGTCTGCGTTTTGTTTATACACTCTTATAATGCTAATCCAACACATCTTTGTAGCAGCGTCCATGATTATTCCACATTCTGACTTAAGAGCACATGAACACACTGAAGCCGAAAGAACGACTTGGGAAATGGGACCATCCGAGGAGCATGTGAATGCACCGTGAACCACTGGTTGCAATCCTCAACCTTCACCAGCTGATGCCGCTAAAACTTACACACTGAACCTTTAAACAAATGGTAACACAAAAATCTAAATTAACTATTCAAGAAGATTATCAATATTCAATAGTAGTTTATTTATTTTTATTTATTATTTTAGTTATTTATTTTCAAGGTAATTACATCTATTAGATGTCCTAAACACAGCCTACTGCCACACAGGTTTAGTGGATGTATCAATAAGAGATGTGTTGTGACCATGCTTGATTATTATCAAAGTCATTATAGGCAAGTCCTGCCACTCATCAGCCATCTTGGCAACGCCTTCAGGCAGCTATTTCAGACTAACAACACCAAGCTCCTGTCTGAATTAATGCGCAGTAGACATCTTACATCAGTGGAACCACATGATTGGCTGAAATATGTTTCCTGCCTCGGCTGTTAAAAGAAGACAATTGGCTTTCTAGCGGGAGGGCGAGACCACCGCCATCCTTGGCGTTACGGGCTTTCCCAATAGAGTTGCAATGAGGATTCTTAAAGTGGCGTGTCTCCTTTATATAACGTCTCTGTTATAATCTATTTCAATGTCCTGTTTTATGTTTGTTAAGCTTAAAACTTACACTTATGGTCATAGTACTGTACATATATGGAGTTTGGTGACCTTCGTGAATGAGAACACCTTGTGGGTTATTTATTTTAACTACTTCACTGGTGAGTTGGGGTTTCATATTATAATCTGCCCTCAGCTGCTGTTCATTTAAAAGCTTTGGCTGACATGTGCGGGGGGTCTATAGTTTTGTTAAATGAGAAGCAACCACATTTCTCTGCCTAGCACTGTTGCTACCACCCCATAAAATTTGATTTAACTTCTGTGGGGCTGGAATCACAGCACATCAATCTTGTTTTAAAATGCAGAATATGTTGATTCATAAATCTAAAAATCTATAGCGCCTTTCTATTCTTCTGACCACTCACTACATCACCCATTCACACACATTCATACACTGATTGCTAAGGTGCCAACTACTCATCAGAAACAGAAATTAACATTCACACACTGATGGAACTGCCATCGGGAGCAATTTGGGTTCAGTATCTTACCCAAGGACACACAGTAATGTTATTTGGAAAGAATCAACACAATAAACCTGCTGACTGACAGCTTACTTGCATTGCATTATTGACCGATTGCCTGATGAACAAGGATGCTTTATGAGCACAGCAGTGAACACTGACACACAGACTATTCATGAGGCTGGTATTGACCTGGGAGGACATGCCGTGGCAAGGGTAGAGGATGGCTTTATCGTCGTCCTCAGAGCCCTGGTCCAGGCAGTAGCCGCTAGCTTTGCTGTTCCTCACCTGAAAGACAACACAGGAGGAATTGGTACTAAATGAATGTTTGAACTTTTAAAGAAAGGAATATGGTTGGAGTCAGTCAGAGACAAGAGAAAAGGTTCTAGTATGGTAGATGGCAGATGGATGGCCATCAGGATTAAAGGTTGTTTTCTATGAAGCATTTTACCAGAACAGTTCTACATTTTGGGAAATATGCTTGGTTGTCCTGCTGTTTATCTAATTTCTCTAGGAGTCAAGAAATAGCTGAAACATTTTTTTCACTGTGCCTTTAGATTGAGCAAGGCTAGCTGTTTCCCTCTGTTTTTCTGTCTTTTGCTAAGCTAAGCTAACTGTGTCCCGGCCATAGGAGCTTTAGCGTACAAACATGAGAGTGATATCAATCTTCTTATCTAACTCTTGGCAATAAAGCAAGTAGCCTAAGCATATTTCCCAGTGTTTCCTTGTTGCATGACGTATGAAAAGAGTGGCTAACTTACAAAAAAGCTATTTTCCTAGCATGACATGGGTAAATACCAAACACACGTTTAAAATATTTAACATGAGTGGTCACATTTAAACATCCTGAACTTTAGCTGAAATTTTAACATGGTGTTGCAGATTTTATTATCACCGTTCTAAAAGTACTCGCTGGCGTGGTCACATTTGCCACGAAAGTTAATCTGAAAGCAAATCAATTCCTTCTTGCATGTCACACTGCCATCTGTCTACCAGATCTGGTGTGGCTTGTTCACACACCAGAGTCTTCTGTCATCTCAAAGTGATGACCCGGCCATGATAGCATATCATCATGCAGTGAACAGTCCCGCTTCCCTCTCCCTCTCCTCCAGGCCTCCAGATGGTGGTGTGCATTGAGCATGAGCTTTGGTTCTGGGCGATTTGAATGCGTACGGCTTCATTTCCAGGTTGTGACATATCTATCATGTGCTGTTGTCAGGGAAGGTTCCACTCGGCTGGTCTGGTCAGCATGGCCGAGCTCGACGCTGATGCTCAGTGACAGATGAGACTTACTTCAGCTGCAGTGGCTGTGTGGCAACACAAGGTAACTGTTTCCCAGCTTGTCGACAGATCTGAAATAGTGCCACTTAAGTGGCTGCCGTTCTAAAGAAATCCATTAGCTGGGTGCCAGAGCCAAAACAGGCAGCAGAGGAAACAAAGGGGGGAGTAAATTCACACAGCTTTGATGAATCTAGAGGTTAATTTTGATGTATTCTGACATCGCACTCGCATTTATTTTCCATTGTAGAAATTGATATGACGAAAAATGGTGCATTTCAGCAATCCTCCAAATAGTGTCTGACTCTAGAGTGCGTTCAATTCTTCAACCTGTCATAATCCTGTTTTCTTCCCCCACTGTGCTGAGTGCATGGCCAAGCCCAAAACAATCAAGTTGGAATGGAAAACTAATAAGTGTTTAATTAAAACTCATTCTGAGGAAATTGCATTTAATCCTATGTGGTGATGCTGCTTTGCTATAGCAATGAGATACCTTTACCTTAGACTGGCTACAGTGAATGCACATTTCTTTGTGCTTTGCCGTGTAATTGTGGATGGTATGAGTCGACTCTTTATCTGTACATGTCAGTTTGTGTTTGACCACTGCAAAGGGTTTTGTACAAACTGAAGGAGATTTCAGCTGCTGACACCTGTGTTGCAGAGAAATGTTTCTCGAAAAAGAATTTCACAGAAAAGATAATGCACAGCTCACAAATTAATAGCTTCTCACCAACTCATTTTCTCTATTTATCATCCGTGGAATCAAATTAACTGTCTGCATCCTCTTTAAACCACAGCTCTCTAATAGAATTACTGATGATGATATGGAAACATTTACATGCAGAGTATTTCTATTATCCTTGTAGCAAGTATCTTTCTCACCTCGCCGTATGTGATGGTGTTGTTGTAGATCCGCATCTCTGGGTAGACGTGCTCAAGGTACCAGTGGAAACTCCGACACTGCAGCCTCTTCCTTAAGGCCAAGCGCTCCGAGACATCCCCGAAATCAACCCCCGGGTTCTGTCAACAAATGATACAAAACAAAGACGAAAAAAAACTCTCAGCCAGCGGGCACTTTACTTACGAACCAAGAGAGAGTACCAGCTGCTGGAGATATGGAAGACGCAAGAGTGTTGAGGTGCTGAGAGGACGCACGAAGCGTTTAGTTTAGAGATGGATAGATGTGCCTGTCATGTGGGACCTTCATTGTTCTTTCATTAGAAATGATCTGTGCTGAGCAAATTCTAATCAGCTGCTTAATTATGAGCCCTCACGGCCGTGCCTGCATTATGGAGGTGGCTACCCAGATTGATTAGGGGAATGCCTAATAGCTGCTGTGCCTGGCACGGAGACCTAATCCGGATGCGCATGCACACACACACACACACACACACGCTCACCCATTTCAGTAAATGCATGCAGGAAAATGTAAATAAACACACATTCTGTCTAACCATGGAAAATATACACTACATGCATAAGGTCAGTGACACACATAGACATTGATGCAAAGGTACACACACAAACACACACACACACACATATAGACAATTTCTATATCTGTTGAGGCTGCATGCCTCTGGAGCAACCAGTGGTTAAGTGTGTTGCTCAGAGACACAATGGTTCATGTGTCACAGTGATAAGTGAACCTGGGTCTCTCACGCGATAGGCATGTGTGCGCACAACTCGCCTTATTACCAGGCTGTGTTTCTAGGCAAATCCACCTAATCAGTTCCCCCTCTCTGTTTTCCTGTCCTCAAGTCTACAGCCAGCTGCTGAACTTGCTTTCAACATCTGTTAATAATGAATTCTAGTTGGAAATGTCCACTTTTTTTGTACCACAAAGCGAGTGTAACAGATGCATTCAATTTCAGTGAGATGTTGTTTGGTATTTGGACTTGGGGCTGGCCACTGTGGTGAATCATAAAGCCTTCCCCCACCAAAGTAATTGTACTCTCAGTGGGTACCTCAGTCAATAACAAGAATCTGTGATTGTGTGTGTGGGAGGGATGGGGTGGGGGGGCTGGATGGAATAATCGTAGCGTTAGGTCTTTGTACTGTACACAAAATAACTCTGCGCCACAGGACAGCTGGGGTAATAACGTGCCACACCACTGTGTTTGTAATTACACTGGAGAAGGGATGTGGCCTGATTGGCTAGTTTGTCACAATTGCCCCCCCATCCACAATATGCTGCACACACACACACAACAGTTGCAATATTTCCCCAGTTGGCATTTCCTAACTGGACTTAGTGAGCTCTCATGGAATGATGTTTGTGCCTAGACGACACGCAGGTATCAGCAGCATATCAGACCTGTATGTGACTGCTACACAGCCGGTTATTATTTTGTTATGAACAGCAGTGTTGTTTTGGGCAGCGTTCACAGGCCTTCCCTGACAATCATCTCATTCTGCATGGCTGAAGAGGTAATTAGGATTCAATATTTAACTCTTTACTAATGAAAGTAGCTGTTTATTATTTTGCAGCCCATCTCAAAAGACCCTTGAAAGCAATTAAGCTAAACTGATGTGTACAAAAATAGACTGATTAGACATAAGGCTCCTCTCATTCACTTAGTGCACCTCTCTCATTTGTCTGGAGTGAAACTCCACTGCTTCCTTGCTTTGCCTTTCCTCAGCTGCCAGCGTGAAGGTCAAGTGGGATGAAATCTGAATTTTGAATTTCTATTGACTGGTGTCTCCGGAGACCCGGGCTGCATGTCTGAATGAGCAAGTGAGAGGGGAAGTGTGGGGGCAAAGGGAGCTCAGGGATTGAGGGAAGGAGTGATCTAAGACGGAGAAAAACTTACGTTCATGGGAATGTTCCAGGCCATGTAGACGTGGGATTTGTATTCATCCATCCACACCTCAGCGGCCCGCAGGGCATTGCGCTTAGCGTAGTAATCTATGTCATTGTTGTAGGGCTTCTTGGTGCGCTCGATGTGAGCCACTCTTGCACATGGCAGGACTTCCATACTCCCTCCACACTGCCACACCTAGACAGCACCAGGAAAGAGTACATGTTGAGAGTAATGCGGATTTACGCAGTCTTTACTGAGCTTTTTTTTAAATACAAAACAAACATAAGCTGGATGTTTAATTTCCACTATGATGCGATCAGTGGAAATTTCACAGCTATTGCTTGCCTGAAGAGTGGGCTCATTTTAGATTAAAGTCACAAATCAGATGACTTTAATAAAACTCTAATGTGTCACAAACTCAATAAATAAATATCCTTCACTTGGACTCTATTTTTTTGACCCAAAATCGACAATCCCGAGGCCCTCAGATTTTGGAACACAGCAACAGAGCTACAACAAAGTCAGCCCGGAAAAGAAGGAGCTGTCAGAAAATCAGCTAAATTGTAAACAAGCAAGCAGTTTAGCCAGACTATTTTAAACACTGTATTTCAGGATACACCGGAAAGTAGGTTTAGCTATAAAATCTGTAATAATCTTGACAGCAAGTACTGAAGGTCCTTGTTTTTTATGAGGTTGGTCTGTAAACAGTGATGGATGTTTGCAATGGTTAATGAGAGTTTATTTTAAACCTGTCTGACTGTCTTGCTGACTGTCCCTTCTTTCATCTGACCTTTCTTTTAGTAACCTTAACACATTTCCAGGTTTTAGCCATCTACTCAGTGAGTATAATGTAATTAAGGATGGATAAAACTACCAAAACAATTTACTGCATAAAACTTTTAAAGCCCTACTATAGCATTATTCCCCATTTCAGTCGCATTTGCCTTATGTGGCAGTTCATCCATGGATCGTCAACCGCTTATCCTGTGTACAGGGTTGCGGGGAGCTGGAGCCTATCCCAGCTGCCATTGGGCGAAAGGCGGGGTACACCCTGGACAGGTCGCCAGTCCATCACAGGGCCACACACAGACAAACAAATTTGATTTTATATCTGACAAAATCAAATTAACTTGTTATTTAAGCATTTTGACAATATGAAATCTTGCATTAAATAGGCAAGAGAATAAACTTGACTACTATTTTTAACCACTAATCACACAGCTCTGCATCTGCCCAGGAGTTTAAGGAGGAAATTACACACTGTGAACATATTCATATCTTGCCACTAGAGAGCAAATTTAAATACAGGGACAAAGGTCAAACATGCATCTTCATTAATGTGTCAGTTGCACTGTGTTCATAACTGCACTTTCTGTAACAAGCCATCTGCTTTCTGATGCAGCTTACTGCTTAACATATAAGACGTATTCATGGACACACAAAAATGTGCACCTAAACATTTCAGTGCACGAAAATGGGAGCAGAGGAAAAGAACGAAAGCATGATTTAAACAAATGTTTACACTATTTTACCCAAACAAATTCTTCTTTTAGCTTATAACATCACACACGTGCTGCATGCTGCCATTAGGTGTTATTGTTCATTATTTTCTGCTGAAGTGAGAGAAAGACTATGATAAGTGGCTCTGTGCGCCTATGGCCCATAAATGCAAATGTCCTCAGAGAGTTGACAACCAGAAAACCCTGGTGCTGTGAAAGCTGTGCGTATGGCATAAGGAGTGATATATAAAGCCAGGTAAATATAGTGAATATTTGTCATCTGCCAGCAGTGATTGATTGTAGATGCGGGGATGTTGTGACACTCGTCCGACATGCTCAGGTAAAAAAACAGGCAGTCACATGGTCGTAAAACAGTCATTTCTCAGAGGGCAGAAAACAATTTGAATTTTAAACTTCTCTGTGAAATAACACCCTCCACTGATATACAAATCTGCGAATCTATGCCATGCTGTGGGAAAGTGGTCCAGGAGTTACACACTCGCGCAACGTCATCAGAATGCCACAGCATATGGTAATGTCCTTCCAAGCGTACAAACTGCAGAGCCTCCACCACCCACAGTCTCTTAATGATGATCGCCACAATGGGTAACAGATGTTCTGATCCATTAACTTCTCTCTGAACCCAAAACGACACCCCCTGCATGGTTTGAAAGGAGAATACTGCTACAAAAGTACTTTCTCAATTAAGTCCAGAGCAGGGGTGAAGCCTGTGTTGAGCTGACTATGTTTATTTAACGGCATGGAAGTAAATACAGCTTCTTGTGCTTGCTGGCGTGTTCACAATAATCATGTTTGGAGTGGTTTATTCAAACTTTGGAGCATTCCTCCAGTACTCTAGTCAGGCCAGAACAGGGCTATTGAACTATTAGCAACAAATAACGACCTCAGGTATGGGCCTTTTCATCATTCCTCTTCTGTGTGGTTCGCCTGCGAAGTTAAATTGAGTGAAGAAATGAAAAGGCTTTGAAGATGATTTAAATTTATTTTGAAAATGTTGCTCTTGCTTTTGTTATTAACACACAAATGTGAATTCCCGATAAAGGCTTGTTTGCTACTTTTTAGTTTTGCGTGATGACACCTTACTTTACTTGAGGGGGCACAAAAATCAGTAAATCGTAAGTAATTGTGAGCTACTCGTGGAATAATGAAGGATTACTCACTACCACTTTATGTGAGGGGGCACAAAAATAGTGACTAATGTTTAAGTAATTAGAAATGAATGAGTAGGTAATAGCATTGAGCCACTCAGCAGCACATTCAAGGTTAATCAGAAGCTTCTCTTGAAAAGACCAAAATGAAAAATGCATTTCTCAATTCTTTAAGACTTCCTCACCCTGATCAGCCAAAATGATTACTGAAGATCAGGTCACAAATATCATACTTTATTAAAAAACCAGCAAAATATGTTCCTAAAACAGCTGTGCAAAGTAGTTTTTAGTAGCAATTTACTATTTTCAGCCTTGGATTAATACACATGCGGTGCTCTGTTGAGTCCTTCTGGCAGCAGGACGGTGTATGTGGGATTGACTTAAAATAAACTACAGTGC
The DNA here is from genome assembly GCA_029875015.1 of Lepomis gibbosus. Lineage (NCBI taxonomy): Eukaryota > Metazoa > Chordata > Actinopteri > Centrarchiformes > Centrarchidae > Lepomis > Lepomis gibbosus. The sequence continues at coordinate 19,876 of JAPMOB010219027.1, read as the reverse complement.
CCACGTTTGTGGTAATGAAGAATTCAGGGAAATGGTGTGACTCACTGATGTGTTTTTAAAAGCTTTGGATGACAATGGAGCTGCACGGCGAAAAGGATTAAGCTCTATCAGGCTTTGGGTACACACACACACACACACACACACACACACACAATACACAATGTTGATTTGGTCTTTTCGCTTAATTATGTATGTATAATATAGAATATCAGACTAATTCTCTAGAAGTGAGGCGTCACAAAGTCTTTTCTCAAGTAACTTCTCATTATCTACTATGTAGCCCTTGATTCAGAGTTATTTAGAAGCTTCTTATTAGTGATTCATCAATTATTCATTCTTAATTTGTTCCTTACTGCTTCCTCGGTGACTGCTCTGTATTTTGTGTATCTAATGAATAGATTAAAACGATGACAAAGAAACCTGGCAGGCTGAGCGTTTGTTAAGGCAGCAAAAAGTCAAATCGAATCACAAGAGTGAGCCGCATCAACTTGTGCTCTTGTGGGCAGGCGAGATGTTTGAATCAGAATGAGCCATATGGCCAAAGTGCGCAGCGTTGGAAATGAGACACTATCAAACATTTACCCAAGTCCCAATTATCATAATTTACATGTTTCTGTAATGCTCAAGGGTGTGTGAAAGCTTGTGCTTAATTGTACATTAATAAAGGCATCCATCCTCTTTTAGTCTCTCTCACCCTGAAACCCTTAATTGCCCTTGCCGTATCAGTAGTGGAGTAGTTCACTGGGGCTGTTTAAACACCTCCATTGACTGGCTGACCCCTCATCTTCACTGCTGGTGATCCACTGTGACCCTGGCCTAAGAAATCCATTAGTACTCTGGAGCAGGCTTTACCTGCTTTGTGCAGCCCATGACAAGTGCTGCTTTTCCCCACCAGCCTTTATGGTTGGTGCATTTCTGTGGGAGTAAGTGCAATACCAATTTAATGGTAAGTGTTTAGTCCTTGCCGATTCCACCCATCACCTTTTGTATCGTATTAAGCTCTGTGTAATGCCGTCTTTCTTTAGTTTCTTTATCTAGGTTTCCTGTTTAAAATCAATAGTGTGTGTGAGAGTGTGTGTATGTGTGAAAGTATCTGTGTGTGTGTTAAGTGCTTGTGAATATGTGTCGTGAAGCACTCCTGGATAATTGAAAATGTGTATATGTGTAATTGCAGTTTGCAGTTTGACCCGCACTAAAAGCAAATTGAAGATCAATATTTTCTCAACCACCATTTCCAGAAGGTCTGCGACCTTATAGCTAACTAGGCTTGTGAAACAGGCTTTAGTTTCTTTGCATCACGTCAGGCTTCGTGTGGTGTCACTGGACACACACACACAGCACAGTTTCTCTTTTCAGTAATCATGAGATCCACGAATCATCCATGCATTGTTAAAAATACACTATGAGGCAGATCAAGTGTCAAGTATTTCTTTTCGTTTCGATTTTATTTCTTTCCTGTGGCAGCGCTTCACTATATATTGTTACCGCTGTACCTCCAGAGAGCTGAGAATAACACTGTGAGGCTGTAATCATCTCAATAAGCATAATTTCTTATAATTATATATCACAATATGATGTGCCGTAAATCACACGCTAAGTAAACTCAAACTAAAGCAACTATTAAATGCGATATTCAACAAAGTAAAATGCTGTATTATCTACCAATTTTGGTAGCTGTGGGTGGTTTCTGAGATCTGGATACTTTTAGGGCAGAAAAATAGCGCGGCTGAATAAACTGAACTGCTATAGCTTCTTTCATACATGCTAAGCTCTGTTTACCTCTGGGAGCAGGGCTGAGACATGGACCGTCTATGAGCCAACTGTATGTGTTTTATCTGATGGGGATAAGCGTGTTTGTCAGTATGACTCAGTATAATCAGTATGGTTGGTTGTGTGTGTCTGTACAATGTGTATGATGGTGACAAAAACATTTCTAGTTCTAAAATCCCATTATAGCAAAAGAAGTGGATGAGTAGGAGGCTTTCTTGCTGCCACTGTTTAGAAGGACCTCACATGTACAGTATAACCTGCTTGACACCACATCACAGATGGCAGTTACAGAGTCGAATGTAGTGGTGCTTCTCAGAGTTGACAATATTTTACACTGTATTTAGATTGTGATCCACTTCGTGGACACGAGCATGTTGACTTCATGGTCACGATGTAACTGAAAAGTAACTTCGTCTCCTCTCAACAGGTTCCTTCGCCAGAGTTAAGGGGGTGGGGGGTGGGGGGGGTTACATTTATTCCTTGATTCAGCAAAGAAACCTGGGGCAAGACATCTGCAGGGAGTCGACTCTGTCTTTGAGGATCGTCAGTGCTGATGTGACCTTTTTCAGCGCGTGAGAAACACCAATCTGAGGATTTGGAGGACAAACAGGACGGCGGATTGCTGGCTTGAACAGTGTGTTTTACATTCCAGCACTGCTCATTATGAGTCTGTCCTGCAGCGTGTCTCTTCATAAAGCGAGCTTTAGCAAAGCAAAGCAGAGAAATCGACATGAAAGACATAGTGATGCCTGAGCTTTTGTGCTCTCACACTGGAAAACGTATTAACACCAAGCTGACAACACCTCTACTAATGACAGCGTCTCACTTTATGTTGTTGTATTGTAAATCATAACTATAAGGTATATACTATATATATTTTCACACTAAACCACTAAGCCAAATGGTTATCTGCTGCTGTAGTTACTAATGTAATTGGTGTACTGTCTTATTTAAATTAATTAGGAGACAACATTAGGAGACACAAGGAAAACAAATGTTTGTCTTCATGTACGAATGGACAATTCATTTTTGAAAAATTAGATACTACTGTACAAGAGAAACAGGGCTTCAGAATGGGGAGGGGCATGCTGCAGTTACAGATTGTGGCTTTAAATATTATAATATTATGAAAATCACTTCACATCTAAATACCAAATAAGGCTGTTTTAATCTACCGCGAATCTACCTCTTATGACATCCCACACACAGGTCCTCAGGACTGCCTTTTTGCAAAGTCCATTTGGCACTGACCCTTCATAAAATTGCAGCCTGCGTCATTAAGAGGAAGCACTTAACACAGAGCACTTTGATGTAGTGGTAATGTAATTGCTAATTTAATCTAATTGTCTCTGTACATGCAGTTAGTTAATTGCAGCCGGACCATTTGCGTGATAAGCTCTACGGGGCTACAGAAAACATCAGCCATAAAAAAACATAAAAGCTATTAACAGCAATAAACATGTTTCCATCAGCACCATTACACAATACAGTCAATAAACTGGGAAAATGCAGGACACAGAGGCTTATGATGGGCATGTAGACAGGCTTAGGATTTAAGAAAAGCCACTTGAACAGGACAATATTTTAAACAACAGAGCTATAAACTGAAAATTGCTCTCAGTTCAAATCCAAAATAGAGTACAGTGCCGCTGATTGTTGACAACACCTATTCCAACTGTGTTGGTGCTGACTCCCTGATCCGGCGTGAGGCTATCAGGCTCAATTGATTCTTTTGTTCTGCATCCTTTTATTCCGTTGGCAAGACTTAGGTTAAGATTTGCATGGCCAGACATCCAGAGAAATAAATGGGATTAGACTAAATTTAACAGGCTACTACTTGAAAATGAACCTTGTGGTGTTCTTTGGAAATACTGATGCTGCAAGGGATTCCAGGCATTTGACCCGACATATCAAAGGCAAAGTCAACCTTATTGTCAATTCTACCATATTAGAGGCACACAGAGGATTGAAATTGTGTTTCTCTCATGAAGCACGGAGAATGCGAGACAAAAAACCCTCAATTTGCAAGTCAAACAAATAATTTACAAATAATTTAACTACCACAACTACTACTTTAACTGTCTACAGTGCAAATATTGTCCATGCTGTTTCCACAGTGCAAAGATAGATAGCTGCAGCTATTTATATTAGTTTGTTTTGCTGTAGTAAAATGGCTGGTGCTGGATATGGGTGGGTTTAGGTTTGCAGTTTAGACTTTTGGGGCAGAGGGGGGGAATGAAAGGGGGAGTGTTTAGCATCCTAACAACCTGATGGATGGAACTATTCCTCAATCTGGCGGAGCGGGTACGGGGACTCTGGTTCCTTCTCTTCGATGGCAAGAGACCGTAGAGTCTGTGTGACCGGTGGGTGGAGTCTCCAACAATGCTGACTGATTTGAGCCATGCGGGTGCTGTATGTCTTAGAGGGATGGGAGTGAGGCACCTATAATTGTTCCAGCTGCATTCACTATATGCACTGCAAGGTTTTCAGTTTTTCTTTAGTGCAGCTTTCAAACCACACAGTGATGCAGTTGGTCAGGATACTTTCAGTGGTGCCTCGATAAAAGGAGGCCATAATTGGTAGCGGGGAACTTGCTCTCTTCAATTTGCGGAGGAAGTAGATGCGCTGTTGGCCTTTCTTTGCCGCTATTGTAGCATTCATTGACTAGGAGAGGTCCTCTGTAATATGCACACCCAAAGATTAGACGCTGCTCACCCTCACCGCAGTAGAACCATTGATGGTCAGCAGGGGGGTGTTGAGTGTGTGTTATCCTGAAGTCAATAACAATCTCTTTTGTTTTTTCCCACATTAAGAAAAGATTACTTTCGCTGTATCATGTGGCCAGCTGGTTCACCTCATTTCTGTAGTCTGGCTCATTATTGATGTTGATGAGAGCCACCATCACTGCACTTTTATGCACAAAAAAAATGAAGAAAAAGAGCTTGAGAGAGAAGCTCAGACCCTGCCTCATTTGTCACTTCAGCACTCCTGGCCAATCACAGCATGAAATGGGTGCCAATGTCAGATAGTTGGTTTTGGTTACAGAGATTGTCAGACAAAGCGCCCCACCCCCCCATTACGCCATCAGAAATGTGAAGATGATTATTACCAGTTAGGTTCTTTCTCAGTCTGTGGTCAAGATGGAAAACAGGGCAGAGGGGAAGGAGCCAGTGAGCCAGCTAAGAACACGGACTAAGATGGTGAAAAGGAGTGCTGAATACATGCATACTTAATATAATGCCTCCTCTTGCTAGCTGACGGATTTGACAGACAGGGAGGAAAACTATCCTGCAGCAACAAACAGAAGCCCCAGGTTTGCCCAGATGAATGTAGCAGTCGCCTGGGGTCAGCCAGAGTTCATCTCCACCTTTCTCAGCTATTCTGTGTGCATGACAGCTCGGCCACAGACACAGTCCACTAGGTGTGAAGATGTGCGGGGATCTTACTTTTGAACATAACTGAGAGAACGATTATCTGGAGCTGTGTGCACTGAAGGACAGACTGCTATACTGGGTGTATCGATCTTTTCAAAAAGAAGACGACAAAGCATTCTGTCCCTTTCAGCAACACGAACATACAAAACTGTGTCCTGATGCTTCTGTTTTGTCTTCTACTATGACATTTTTCAAATGATTTCATCTTAATAGAAAGCTCTTTGTTGTGCTCTTGATTGTGACTGTCACTATATATGTTTTTACAAATGTGTACGTTTTTTTTTTTACCAGGATTCCATTAAGTCTTGTCCACCCTGTGTCACACTGTGGGCGTGTCCTGCCTTGTTCATTTAGTTTCAGTCAGTCATGTTATTTGTAATCTGTTTAGTATCTGTCATAGTGTTTTGGGTTCTGTCTTGTGTCCAGCATCTGTTATATAGTGTTTTGGGTTTCATGTCCGTCTCTGTTTGTCTTCTTGGAGTCGTTGTTCCCTGTCCTGTGCCTTAGTTCATGTCGTAGTATTTGCTTCTGGTTCTTTCTCTGCACCTTTTGGGTTTAGTCTGCTCGGTACTCTGTGTCCTAGTTCTGTGTTCTCGTTTAGGTTTTGTCTGTTATGATCCCTGTGTTATTATTGGTCACTGTTTGTCTGTTTACATGGGTTTTTGTTATCATCTGACGCCAGATCTTTGTTACATGTGTTCTGTCTGTGTTGGTTATTTATTCTGCCCCATGTCTGCCTGTCAAGTGTTCCGTCTTCCCAGTTATCACTCTGCCTGCCTGCCTCTCTGTTGCCCCCTGTTGCCTCTGCCTGCCTCTCTCTGTTTTCCCTGCTGTCTCTCTGCCTGGCTCGTTTACCTTGATCCCTGTCACCTGTGTTGCTCCCGCCCTGCTCCTTAGTCCCTGTGTACATATACCTGGTGTTTCTGTTTATTCTTTGTTGGGTCTTTACAGTGTGTTGGAGTGTTGTCTGTGCTGTCTCGCCTTGCCTGTTCCCCTTGCTTCTTCACTGTCTGTTGTTTGGATTGTACTCCTGTTCTGGACTTTTCTGTTGGGTCACCTTTGTTTTTTTGGACTATGTTATTTTTGAATTCAGCCACTCTGTTTGTAAGTGTGCTCGCCTTTGTTTATTAAACCATTGAACTATACCTCCTCTGCTCTGCGTCCTGCGTTTGGGTCCTACAACCTGCTTCACCACACCAAACCCTGACACCCTGTGACCTATGAGACATCAATTTTTATTGTCTTTGCTGTGGAAAAAGCTATGGAAGTAAATTTCAACATCAGTTGAATTATTTTACATCTGTCTGACACCACAGATATCGTGGGTGAAAATTTCCACCAACACTTACAGTATGACTGGTATTCCCATCAACCTTGTTTAAGTTACAGTGGTTTGCTATTTAAAAAAAACAAAAGTAACATAGTGAACTTTACTCATTCTGGTCAGAAACATTTAGGGATATTCACAAAATAAAAAAAGAACAAGGCTCTTCCTTTAGGTGTCATGTGTGAAATGTTCTAACGTCTCTGGGTCACTGGGGGCATTAATTGGCTGCCAATCTACCTGCTTACTTGAAGTTTCTTCACTAAATATCATGAAATGCATGAATTCCTCCTGTCATTTGTTCTTCTCCATATGGAGCAAAAGATAATTACTACTGTGTCATTACTGCACTGCTGGCAGAACACTGGAAATTAACTTTATATAACTCATCTCTACTTTCAAACTGCTCCATTTATTTAGTATTCTTCGCAGCTCTCAGTCGGTGGCGTGCGATTATGCAAAATTTAGGCAGCTCTTTGTGGTCTCTATTTCTGTCTATTCAAAAGAACATTTTACATTATTTCAATATAAGAAATGAGCCTAAAAATCTATTCCTTTTTTAAAAATTTGATCTGTTTTTATTCAACAGGCTCCGTTTGCATGCAAGGGACATTTCAAAACCTGAACAGATCATCATCCTGCAGCGTGACTGCCGCATTCAAAATTCATTGTTCATAATTATGCATTAATCCAGCAGCTCTCAGTTCTGGTACTTGAGTACACATCAAAGCTGGTTTTCTGTCCTATCAGACAATAAATACCCTGCATCTCAAATGCCAGGTGGTAGTCAGTCCCTGACTAAATGGTATGAAAACCAGAAGGGTTGTAATACTTCAGTACTGAAGATCTTTAATCAAGTGGAAGTAAAAATTACAATTTGACAAACCTACTCAAGTTAAAGTACTTGGTTAATAAACTAATCAAAGTATATTGTAGTATATATTGTAATGTGACCAGGCAAGCGATATTAAAGCAACGTGATTTGGCCGCCCTACCGTTTCAGAATGTAATATACCGCTGTCGTAAATAAGGACAGCTGTACGTGGGCATTTGTTATGATTACATTACTTATGATCAAAAACTAGCAAATCTAGAGAATGCACTCAGCTTTGCATGTTGATATCTCTGTTTAATATAATTATTTTACTTGTTTTTTATTTACATGAAGGTATTAATAAGGTCCCTTTACAATATCATGCTTGCTGCCTAGCCTACTATTCCCTGTATCTGTTGTCATCTTGATATGGACATGTAGCCAACCATTTGATATGAAGGGATCTGCATGTAATTTGCCTTCTCCAATAGCTCAGGCACCAAGTACAATTATATTCCTAAAGCATCAATGAACATAATCTTGATAATCTAAAGAATTATTGTGCCAATAACACAAGTAGGGTAAGCCTATATAAAAAGAGATACAAGTTTGTCATGTGTAAAGCTAAGATGGGTTTATCCACCGATTATTTTCTAACCAGTTGTCATTTGTTCAGGAAACAATTACTTTTTGGGAGGCTCTTCCAAAAGTGAATAAATAACAACTGGTTGCCTGCCGAGTTTCACCTGCGACATTCTATTAAATGAATTCACCAACGGGTATCGCTATAAAACGAATAGCAACCAATGCAAATTAGAGAAAATAAGTAATTTCCATCAAAAGAAAGCCAAGCTCCGTGCAACAAGAGGATTCTGTTAATGCATCGGAATCAATCCAGTGATCATCTGACTTAGATGTGTATGCAGTGTGTAGCCTACGTTTGTTTTGCACAAACTAAATACGCTTTAAAAACACCTTTAATGGAAAGTGAAAGAATTTCTGCCAACTTGTGAGATGCAGGCTGCTTTCCAACACGGCCACCAGTGGCACAATGTGCACTTATTGGACTTGAGTTAAATTTAGAAGGAATTATTTTCTAAATGTTTGTACCTGCCCAACTCATTAATATCTGACGTAAGAGCTCATCTCTTTGTACCGCAAGGAAGATCGGAGCTCTCTTGTGTAACCGCACACACAGCATGAATGACTCATTTCAGATAATTTAGCAAAATGCATGGCAGATGAAAGAGTAGTTGTAATGAAATTATTAACGGTAAATGTAGCAAAGTCCAAGTAGATAACTGTATTCTTACTGGTAAAAATACAGTTTTAAAAATAAACAAAAAATTACCGTTCTTAAAAAAATACTTATGAGTTACTACCCACCCCTGCATATTGGAAATATGATGATGATTAAATTTGACTGACACAAACATGACTATTTTTCACTTTGGTAAAAAAAAAAAAAGTCCACAAGCTGAATATGAAGCTAGATTTTGCCGTCAGAGGAAACAGTGAATGTTCTGCAGCCATCAAATATGCCTCCATCACATTTCTGGTCAGAACCTTCTTTACAGATCAAAGATGATAAAACCTCAAACCTGCTTTAAAGAGCTGCTTTTATGCTTTTTGGCCTTTTCCCTCCTTTATTGCGTTATATATCTTTTTTGTGCATGTAACAGGTTTGCAAAGTGAAAAGGCCCAAAGTCCATCCCAAAGGGAGTTCCCATCTCCCACAGAAAACTCTGCTCTGAACTGCCTGAAAACAGCTCGTTTGTAGTCCAGCCGTTTACCTTTCATCCCTGTGAAGTCACAGGGATGAAAGGTAAATGCGCGTCATATAATGCTCGCCAAGCGGCTAGTCCAACACGCCCTCAAAAACACCGGTGGAAAAAACGCTGAGCTGCAGCACACAGCTCTCCTCTCCCTTCCAAACACCAGCTACCCTCCAGGCAGTAAGTGGACATAAAGTTGTTACTGTGATGTAGAGACAGAGCTCGGTTAAAACTTTATGGATGAAAGATACTTTTGTTACAGATTAATAACTCACCACTCTGAAACTTTGCTCCATGCTCTTACTGTTGCTGCAGTCGGTGTCGCCAAGCTGGTCGACAACATGTTTACAGGCTTCTCGATGACCCGCCCTTCTCTGCTTCTGATTGGCTAGTAGCTGCAACTAGGAACTGCACATGTGCAACTCCCAACAAAGATCATTTAGAGAGATGTATCACTCCATAGCTAAAATCAAGCGTTCAACACACAGGGTGAAAAGGGGAGCTGCAGCAATGTCCAGTATGACAAAAAATATGGTGTTTTTTTGAAAATGAAACCATGTAACCCGTTCTGATACAACCTCTAACTAGGATTTTGAACCTGAAAATTAGCATAATATGGCCTCTTTAATCAATTTGTTTAGCCAGTTTGGAGAAGTGCAACAAGCTATACACATAAAACATTTTAGAATTTTTCTTTCACAAAACACATATCCATTCCGTGCATACAAATATTGATTATTGCAGCTTTAAGTTCAGGATGGAAGTCATAAAAAACATGTTTATAAGTTCTTAATCTCTGAGTGAAGCCTTCAGTAGACGCTAAACAAAAACGCCTCAGGTATTCTTAGTAAAGTTCATATGCAGACCTGTGTTACAGGACTTCCTTCAAGTTCACACGGACATTTTTACAATTATCTTGGAAGAAAGCCATCCACAGACTTGCTGTATCCACTTGAGATAATGAGTTGTGTGCACTCAGTTGTGTCTGGGGAATTTTACACGTCCCTGTTTTTAATTGAAATGCTCTCCACTCTGCAATCTCTGCACCCAAGGGATGTCTTTTTGCAGGATAACATCCCAAAAAGTCTCACCCGTTTCAAAGAAATGCCAGGAAATGCTTATTAAGGGTGCAGGCTAGCCAGACTGCATGTTTATATTGTCTGTCATTCTCTTTTTTAAGGTTATGGGGAGAAAGACATAAAGACATTGTGACACATAGCAAGTGATTTTATGGTGTACTCTGGATACAATCTGACTTCCCTGTGATGTGTTGAATCATCCTGTGCTGGCAAAACAGTTATTAAACACAGAGATGGCTGAATATATTAAAACAGGCATGGATGTAACCTTTCCCTCATTTATAATGTGCCACTATCTATGCAATGTTTATTCACACCAACACTAATTTCTAGATCTGAAAGCTGTGAATATCACATGGTAGCAAGTCATTTTTCAAAGCTGTTGTGTGCGTGAGGAGAGCGTCAACAGAGAAATACAGAGGTAAGATTATAATGTGAACAAACAGCATAAAATAAAACACTACTCTTCTAACAGAAATTTCGGTATTCTAGGAATTTGTTTTTGATCTCATGAATTATAACTTTAAAAGGATGTCAGGCAATCTAATACAATAAAGTCAGATGCTTTTATTTCACATTGGTATTTTAAAAAGTTACGAATTAATGACTTATCGACCTTCATTAGCCAAAGAGGAAATGCAACATTGACAGGTCTCTGGCAGAGCTTACTGTGGCCTTTAATTAGCATAAATAATAAATGTATGTCTTTACAAAAGCACAATCAAGCTTGCTAATCAGGACACAGCTCCAACAACATAACATCTAGTTAAGAGGTTACTCAAAATAACTATAATAAATATATAGAGTAAATACATGTGTACTAAGAAGTGTTTTTCTTTGAATAGTGTTCAGTGGAGAAGGGTGAAAACAACTTTTGAAAGGCAGAAATTAGAGCACCATGCAAAATATACCCACAGAGTCATTGTGTGTTCAGTGACATGAAGCCTGATCCTGAAGTCTTATTAAATGCACCTGACATTTGACTGATGTGTTGCACCTTGAATGAGCCTTCAACAGCTTATACCCTTTCTTTGATTTTCTTGTCGACAGGGAGAAGACATGTTTGTACGCTAAATATGAAGCTACAGCAAGCTGCCAGTTAGTTTAACTTAGCATAGACTCAGTAAAGACTGGAAACAGGGGCAAAAAGCCCACACCTCTAAAGATAATTTATTAAGATGTCATATCTCTTTGTCCAGGAAGTCACAACATCTAGCCAAGAAATTGTCCTGCACAAAACCACTTGAAAAACCACAGTGTGATGGTTTTATATTTCTATTTTTGTAGAGATTAACAAATGTTATATGATGCACTTCTTTTTACCTTTAGACAGAGCCCAGGTAGCTGGTTCCCCCTGTATCCAGTTTTTACTCTAAGCTAATCTAATTGGCTACTGGTGGGACCTACATATCTGCCGTACAGACAAGAGAGTGATATTAAATAGGTGCAAATAAGAGCATTTCACCAAATATTTAACTGTTCTTTTAAGTTTCGTTACCCACACCAGGATATACTGAGGCCCCCTTCATTAAACACTTTCCCAGCACCTGTTTATGACTTTCTGTGGACATTTTCCCCAGTTAGTTGACAGAACCACTGCGATGCTAGCCTCCTTCACTCCCTTCCTCCCAAGTCTTGTGTAATGATGAGTGATGTTTCAAAGTGTTGGGAACTGAAGGCTCCCTTCTCCACTGAGAGGCTGGATATGAGCCACTCCCCATAGGCCATCACTTCATTTCATGCCTTCTTTTTCTGCCTCTCCTCCTCATACATCCATAAAATGGAAGATGTTGATGGTAGGATAGATAGATGCAGGGGCCCTTTTAACCATGCCTGTCAAAAGCTAATTCCATCCAGTTGCTGGCCTTTGTCTTTGATATGCCTGCCGATTTGCTGGTGTGGCCAAATCAATGCGTGCTAGTACTCTTCAAATACTTCGGCCTTGTCAGATCATTTCAAGTTTTCAGCCCGACTCTGAGACATCTAACAGAGGCAATTACGTGAACAGATTAACTAATGCTAATAATGATAAGATGAGCTTCTGCTTGTTCAACGTTACCGTATTTCCTGGTGATGAGCCAGTCCACAGAGATGCTTCTCCATATAATTCAGTTGTCCTGAACTTGCAGAAGGATGTGAAAAGCATAATTCATCTAAAATTATTTTAATTACCTTGTCAAAATGTGCTCAAATTAAGGTGGGAGTATCTGCAGTCACTCTTGAAAAGAGGTTTTTAATGAAGTTTATGATTCACATGGATAATAGGCAAGCTGACAAGGTCTGTCTAATTACTTATCCCCGTGGCCCTGAACACCAAAGCAGCAACTCTCTGAGGTTTGCTGATGCTCAAGAAGCCATGTTATCTTTCCAAAGCCATTTCAGACGGAGGAGTATGCTACATGTCATTGTTAAATGGTAAACATAAAATATGCTTTCCAAACACACAATCTGTTGAGGCGTAAATTACGGATATAGCCTGGATCAGCAGGACCTGAAGTAACAACAAGACAATAATAAAAGTCTTGCATGGAACACGCAGATGAATGCAAATCATGAGCATTTATAATGCCAGCTGACTGAATGCAAATCCTACAGTAAATTCCACAACAACACAAAACATATGCAGAGCGGCTCCTCTTCGCCATACATCAGCAGTTAAGTCCTTCAATAGCTGCAGTAATTCCTCTGAAACAATACCTTATCTGAGTCAGAACGTTTACAGCTGCATCTATTCTCACTTGTCTCTCCTCCGTGAGATGGATTCAGGCGGGAACATACAGTAATGAACCATGGAGTAAGCAAACCTGAGTCTATTAAGCCCTATGGATTGATCCAGCCACTAAATAATGCAGACATTGAAAAAGACAAATGCCCAATCGATATCCAATACTATTGTTACCTTTTCTCTGACTGTATTGATTGAGAGCAGGTGGTTCCTCCCATGTTGTGGCGGCATTGTGAGAGAATGCATCGGTTCTGTACCAGGGATGGGATTATCAAACAGAGCAGGGTTGTAGTTAAGGCTACCTCTGGCCTGACTCAAGTATCACAGCCCTGTAATAAATAAAATCCCCACAGGAGTTATATATGCAGACGTCAATGAAGGATGCTGTACACAGCATGTAACCAAATTGTTTTATATATGGTGCCTTGTCCACAGGTTCCTACAGCATTCCTCATTACGACATTCATCTCATAATTGTCCGCATTAATCTCTCCCATTTGATGAAACGTAATATGAGAATCCCTCAGATGCCTGAGATTTGTTCTCATTTTTGGAACGACTCGGTTTGTTAGAAAGGGCTCACATATGGTCAGCGCCCACTGTAATTTGCTGCTTGATGGACATGGGCGTGCTGGTGATTTTGAAACTGCCAGAATGGTTGGTGTCCACAGATGGCTGGGGTTTAATGCCGCCTCGTAACGACATTCCTGCCCTTTTCAAGGTGACCACTTTTGCCGTGGAGGGCTGCAGCCTGTATGACTACAAGGTGACCAGTGCAGATGTTTTGTGTACTGCAGAAATGTTTATGGTATAGTCTGTATGATCTGAATGTGCCTGCATGTTAAAAACATTAGACATCCCACCAAAAAACAAAAAATACTTCCATTACCCAGCACAAGAGAATCTTCAGTGTGATGTGCTATGATTGGACAGAGAGAGCACACACAGCTTTGCTGTTGCCAAAAGGAACTTATCAGGAAGTAACTTGTTCAGGGCTTATCACAACAGCCCCCGATAACTCCTTGTTGCCTGAAGATGACGAGAAAATTTATTGTGTTAGTCCCGGGAAAGGATCAGTGTTGAGCATGGCAGTGCCATCATGTTACTGCATTATTTCAGAAAGTTTACAGCAAGCCACAACAACTACAATAACATTTACTTGCTGAATGTCATGGTGCTGTACTTGTGATTTATGGGCTAGGCTGACTGAAGTGAGAAGATTTTAACACCAAAATGCAGCAAGTTTTCTAGCTTTAGGATCACTATCTGTGAAAAGCAGAGCCGATGTGTGTTTGATGGTGTAAGCAGTCTTGCTGAGTCCTGATTCTCAATGTAAGCCTGGATTTAAACTTGATGCAAGGGGTTAATAGAAGTCCAGCTTAAAGCATCTACAGCTTAGGTGTATGATGCATACCTGTGATATAACAGATGGTTCAAAAGAGGGAAGAAAGAAGCCATTTACACTTTGGTAGAGAACCCATATCTCAACAGGGGAGGAAGGATGATACACCACTTATCCCCCATCTAAAATGCTGTCCCTTCATTCCTTCCCAGGAGATTGAACAAACGCTCACACTTGACCTCATGAGACAATGCTAACGACAGTTTAGACTTGGCATCATGGTACTCCACAATAATACAACGTTGTTACAACAGCCAGGAGCATTAACATTAACTAAGTGGTATCTATCACCTTGATAACGACCCCACATAGGTAAATAGCTAGAACTCCCTGCCAGTAGGTCAGAACTGAAGACGCCTCTTGGTTGAAAAGTGAAACTTCTTCAGATATCTTCAACCAAGTCCTGTTGTCCTTGATTTAACTTCCCTTGTATAACTATGGCCTGGATGACTGAGAATCTTTACAGACATAAGAATGTGTTAAAAGATAATGGAGCCTTATTTCAACTTGAGTTATTAGATTTTTTCGCTCGCTCTTGTCAATCTCTGCCAGCATCAGAAATTTGTTGAATAATATTTGTTTGCCATCTCCATTTTGAGGAAGTACATGTCAGCTACAGTTTAGCCTAGCTTCAGAGCCTCCACACAGAGCAACTATAGGTACGACATAAGAGGTATGAATCCAGCTTAAGTCACTGTCAACCTTCTTATCTCCTGATAAACTCCAACCCATAGATTAGAAGAAAACACAGCATACAATGAAAGTAACTCCCAAAAATGCAGGCAGAACTATTACCGTTGGTAAGAGAAACATTCAAGAGCTCTGTTTCACTCAAACAATCATTTTCACAGTCTCAAAACACAATGTTTAACTGTCCTATGATAGTAATGACTGTATACCAGTATTATCACAGTTTTGTGTATGTACAAGTCCACAATTTATCAATAGCCATTTAACGTTTGCAGGGTTTCGAGGGGCTGGAGCCATTCCAAGCTGACATTGAGGGAGAAGTCGGGGTCGCCAGTTCATCACAGGGCCGACACATAGAGACAAACAACCACGATCGCATTCACAATTTAGAGTCACCAATTAACCTGCATGTTTTTGGACTGTGGGAGGAAGTCGGAGCACCCGGTGGAAATCCACACAGACATGGGGAGAACATGCAAACTGGAATAAACTGTATACACACATGCATACATATAAGAGTTGATACAATACAAAGCAACACATCTGGAGTGTGCGAACTCCCTTTGAATCCATTTGTATCTACACATCCAGATGGCTTATGAGGTTAATCAACCATGTTAAAGTGTCCAGGTTTCATATTTGTATCAGTGGGGCAGATGTTCTCAAAATAAACTACAGTAAAAGCAACATCTGACTGCATCTACCAACTGCTTTGAAGCAGCACCTGTTATTGTAGCGCTTGAAAAAATGCTTACAGGCTCATCCTGAGTTCACAGTTTTTTTTATTTATTTATTTATTTTTTATCAGGCAAAGTTGCAATCTGGAAAAAACTATGGACTGTGATATGAGACCAGTGGGAGGCATAAGATGCAGATAACTGTAGTATGGGTTCTTGGGTTTATGGTGTGATTGACTGGTAAATGAAGCATCCTAATCAACGGATAATCCATCTTTTAGATCAGGGTTGTTATAGTTCAACAATAATCTACAATATTTAATCATGAATAAATATTCTTTATTACAAAATGACATACTGTATCATAATAATTTGGAAAATGTTTCCGTTCCCAGTTGGAGTAAACTGAAGCAAACAGCATAGAAGCTGAATTTAAGCACCATACTATTTGAATAGTAAAGAGTCAGGAAATTGAACACAGGTGCTATGAGCTGGTCCTGTCTATTCCAGTATTGTATAAAATTAAATACAGCAACAGCAAATGTTGTACAGCTATGTGCCATAGGTCTGCAGTACATCTGCCAACAACAAAAACAAAAGAGGGAATCCTTTCTGTGTTGGTTGAGGCTTTGTCCTGTACATTACATGCAATAATCATATACACGTTATATTTCTATTAGGTGTTTGAGACAGAACTAGGGGCTGTTATTACATTTTGGTACATTGACACCAGCCAAAAGTAAACCAAATAGCTATTAGCAGTTACAGTTTCAGTTTTCACTGATGGATGAACAGCTATCGCTGGATTGCTTTTACTTTGATACTGAAGAAGTATTTTTTTTTCCTATCAGATTCAAACAGTTTTATAAATGTTTCTTGGTGGACATTTGAGGTAATCTATATTTTTCAACTCCTTGGTGTGAGTTGAAATGTATAGCGGTGTACAAGTGTTCTCATATTAGGCTCTGTCACTTTAAGAGGGTAACCTCTGACCCTGAGATGTGAGAGACTTTGATGTTTATTGTAGGTGTGGCCAGAGCCCTTTAAACGGCTCTGGGTGTGGCCTCCGATTCGTCCATGTAGATGGCAATCACGTTTCTAAAACTCTGACTGGTTAAGGGGCGGGACTAACCGGCAGAGCAGATCAGAGGACACCGCTGTTTTGCCAAATGTGTGTTTTCTGTGGAGGCAGCGACAAGATGAAGAAGAAAGAAAAGTGTAATTTAATTAATGCGAGAGTTAGTAGCTTGGTTAGTTTATAATAAGTCTGTCACACTGCTACACACTTTTGTGTATTATACTGTGGGAGCTAAAAGTCTGCAGATAGCAACAGGTTAGCACCATCAAAGTTAACCAAGGTAACGTCCTACGAACACCGGGGAGCCCCTGACAACGCGACGTGTGACCGGCTGTGATTCGAGGGAGACCGACCTGTGGATTGCAAAACATGAGAACAGCGGGAGTCATCTGGACGATGCTGTGAAACTGGACTCAACCTTACTCCGAAGGGTAAATATGGCTGCCCAGCAGGCCCGCCGTTGAGCAGCCCAACAAACACTGCGGAGCCACAACGAGTCGGCGGACTGTATGAAGAACTTCAGAGTCACGCAGAAGTTTGCCCAGAGGAAAAACCGCCACGGCGCCTTTCTCCTCAAGTGAGGCCTCAGCTGTGGTGAGTGAAAGCATCTTTTATCATCTCTGCTGCTGGTCCCTGCATGGGGAGATTGTTGTGCTGGATCGAGTGAGACTCGGCTATGGATTATGGTCGTTGTTGTCATATAGCCGCTTTCATACTGCCTTATTATCCGGGATTATTAGGGCAGTTTGCTGGATCGCTGCATTTTAAGGTAACAGAGCTGGGAATGGGAGATATATTGGCAGACAGTCTTTCCGTTTTGATTGCGGGATCTCTGTGGAAAGCAGCTACAGAAAAGGTCTGGATCCCTAAAACGTTGTCTGTGTGCATCCTTGTTGACTTCAGAGGTGTTGAGCTCACTGCTGTGTGCTTAATGTCCTGTAGGCTCATTTGGTCTGAGCTTGGTTGTGTCAGCTTGAATATTGCATTCTTAATTTAGGTTTGTGACAGTGGTACTGTGACTTGTGTCAGCGCGCTCCTCTCTCTCGCTCTCTCTCTCATGTTAAGTGTTTTGTGGAGCCATGCTGTTTGTTAACATGTTAAAAAACACAGTAGTGACAGAGTATGGTAGTTTTACTGGTATCTATGTTTTGAAATGGTTGGTGCTCCACCATTATTGGTCAAATCGGTGGTTAAAAAGTGGGATATTTCAAGAATAACTATCCTAGTTGTTTGTAACAAGAATAACACCAAACCTGTGAAAGGGTGTGGTTAATAAATAATTACACAACTCTGCACAGACACATATCGTATATTTCAATTTGAATTGTTAGACAAATTAAAAGAAAAATATTTACGCGCCATGATGTCTGTAATCTTGAGTCGGCTTGTTCCCGAGTAAATGTTTTGTTCCTCCCCGTCAATGCACTCCTACGAATAAAAGCTGTATTTGTCTTTTTAAGGAAAAGGCCAACTAGCATATTTAAAGAACAATTAATTGCCTAACACATACAGATAACACATTAAACAGGATTTTAATGGAATGTTAACTGAACTGGTTTTAGTCTGTGGACATTAGACAATGTTAACTGTAAAATAAGAAATTCAGTCTGTAATTCCTTAGCTCATATTTATACGTAGTATTCAACTAGTTTATATAGTGCATAATAGACTTCCTGAAATTCAGTAATGGCTTTTGGTTTAGTGTGCCACTCCAGGATTTTTAGGGGCCCCATCTGGCCAACAGTAGGAAAATATTCTGGAGGCACCACTGATCTGAGGATATCAATAGATATTCTTGGGAAGTGTAAGTCACTAAGAACCTAAAACTTTGTGTATCGTGTCTGTGTGTTCGAAGTTACGACTGAGAGACAGAGTGAGGGTTTTGTTGCAAGTTATGGCAATAATTGGGCACTAAGGGTTTTTAAAGTATCCTGACGGGCTTCCTGAGCCGTGTGTGTCACAGCCACCGCTGAACGTGTTGTTGGTTTTGTTTCTTTGTTAAATATTTAATACAAAAAACTGATAAATAAATCTAATCTAAACCCAAAGTAATACATGCACTGAACTGCTGTACTGTAAACTGTCCTCACACTGCCATAGCTCTGCTTGGGATGCAGACAGGACCAAGTGAAGTGTAATTATGTCCCACTCCTCTCTAGCTGCTGGTGCTGCTAGACTTTAATTAGCTCCATTCTCCTCACTACAGAGAGATTATGACCAGATGCCCCGAGGCCTAACCCAGGTGGTTATGGAGACGAGACTTCAAAGAAAAGAAAAATAGAATGATTTTGATGTTCATTACTTCTGAATGGAGTTCCTGGTGATTTTAATGAATGTCGCTGAGACAAGCAGGCCACCCCATGAGATCACACTCGAGTTTCTTAGCTTCGGGAGTGACTGATTGATTGGACTGTTTTTAAAGACAAGACATATTTCATAAAGCAGCTTGGATGGTTTCCTGATGGCAAACTGAACACAAGGGTATATTATGTTAGGTAAACCCATCTAGACTCAGACTGGCCTTTTTTTTGGTTGCCATCATGTTGGCCGGCAAAACATTTTTATTCACCCAATCAGTACACATCATCGAAAGGATGACTGGATGTTTTGATTTTAGTTTCTAAGTAGTGATCAGCTGTACTTAATTGTTTAAGCTGAACTGCGTTTGGGACTAAGTCACTGCAGGCCTTTATTAAAAATCTAATTAACATGTGGTTTTAACTTTTTTCGAGCTCTCCGTTTACCAGGTCTGCAGTGGCACACACTCTCCACTTCTCCTGCATCAACCGGCAAACAAAATCGAAGCAGGCTGCCTTACACAGATGCGTAAAACGGACCTTTTTAAAAGAACGCCTGCTGTGTAGACAAGCCTTTAGTGGCAATTATTTTCATATATTAGTACTTTAATTTTGTGAAATTCATTTCTGCTACTGTCATGATTCAACATACAATTGAGTTAGTAGATTTTTTTTGTGATTCATAGAAAATATACACATGTAGAATAACCAAAATTATCAAAGTGAGTAATAAAACATTATTAAAACACACTTTTCTTTACTTCCACTAAATACCGTTGTTAGCATGCCCTGCACTCTTGTGGGCTAAAGG
>JAPMOB010219025.1:25959-73588 GCA_029875015.1 Lepomis gibbosus | reverse complement strand
ACAATCTAAATCAATTTCTAAACTCAGGCTGAAATCAGAAATGGCCTAAAGGCTATGTTTGGAATACTAAAAGGCGGTTAGTCTTTGAAAGCAATGCAGCATAAAGTGTTTTTTTGCAGCTCATGTTTTGAATAATGGATAGCTCATGCACCACTTGGGCTGATGCATACGTTTTAAATGCTGAATGCTTTAGTGCCCACTCCTTTTTACCTGCAACCTCTTTTCTCCTGGCACTTCATGTCTGCAATGGTTTGTTTATTTATTTGGAACTTCAAAGGACAGAGTAAGATTTAGGTGATTTATTACGATGAAAATGCTCTGGTGGAGCAACCGGAACATCTTACCTAAATAAGTTACTTCAAAGGACCTCTGATTGCTGTGGTTTGTGTTAACAATTCTTTTTGTGTGTGTATGTATTATGCTGATCATCACACTGTGATCCTGCTTGCAGGTGTATGGAGCAGCCATCCAGTTCTATGAGCCTTTCTCAGAGGACGGTCTGTCTGATCGTCAGCGCTCACAGCTTGGCCTGCCAAGCTCTGATCTTGGACCTGATGGGACCAGGGGTGTTTACAGCAACAAGAGCATCTGTCTGCTCTCCCACTGGCCATTTTTCCAGTCTTTCAGGAGCTTTCTGACTTTCCTCTACAGATACTCTATCTCTGGACCACATGCCCTGCCTATTGAAAAGTTAGTTACAGATTCATTCTCTTTGTTGAAGTCAGTCATTATGGTTCAAAGATTCAGGTCTATTCTTAGCCCTGCAGACGGGTTTAGGTGCCTTTACTGCTTTTTCAAATGACTTCTTTTTTTACTCACAGGCACATCTCTCACTTCATGCAAACAGTGCCATTCCCCTCCATTCAGAGACCACGCATCCTAGTGCAGGTAAGCTTAAAATGTGTAATTTTATGAGTGAAGTAATGACTTCAGTTGCTTGCTTTATTTGGTTTGACATGAACCTCTTACAACACATTGTAGACACAGCCTATATCTTCCACCCACTGATGCTCTAATGCAATAAATACTCTCCTGTATGTCTCCCACAGCTGTCTCCACATGACAGCTTGATACTGAGTCAACCTGTGTCCTCTCCACTGCCTCTCAGGTAGGGAAACATGATGAAAATGCAGAATGAAAACATGGAAACATACTATATTTGCTGCTGTCTTAATCTGAAACCATTTGATTTATTTGTGTGTGGGTGTTGGCGCTGTAGTGGTGGAAGCCTCTCCACATTACTACTAAATCTGGGCCCAAAGAACGCAGCCACTTTGCTGGTTCTGGCTGTCACAGAGCACAAGATCCTGGTTCATTCCCTGCGTCCAGCTGTACTCACCAGTGTTACAGAGGCTCTTGTGTCTGTAAGTTTTGGTTCTTTTCCTTTCTCTCCACTTTCCCTGATAATAACCCTAAAGGGGATTATATTTAATGTGATTTTAGGTACAGTGGTGGATGAGGTGGCATGAGTGAATTACCTATAATCACATCAATGAAGACCACCTGGCAATATGGATGTTGAACAACATTAACCTCTGTAAAACATTCTTTGAGGAAATGTGCATATGAAGTTAGTTAGTATATGTATCAGTCATGTTGATGCATTAGACTGATGGATATGTCTCCTCCCTTTCAGATGATCTTCCCCTTCCACTGGCCGTGCCCTTACATCCCTCTGTGCCCGCTAGCGCTGGCCGGTGTGCTCAGCGCACCGTGCCCTTTCATCGTAGGTGTGGACTCCCGATACTTTGACCTTTACATACCCCCAGCTGACATTAGCTGTGTGGATCTGGACACCAACACAATCTCCCAGTAAGTGACCTCTGACCGCAGGCCAACTTCAACTTCAAGATACAAATCAGCCTTCTCATGGTTTAGGTTTTTATAGGTGTGATGATGTAAGTTCTTCCTGAGGTTATCAGTATCTGTCAGTGATAGGAGCTGGAATGTGAAATATTCATACTGTACACAAAAGCATATTTGGGTCTCCTACATCAATTCAAAAGATATTTTGTGGGGAGATTAAATGGTCAGTGCTTATGTCAGTGTATCTGTCTTCCCCCTTATATCTCTTTGCAATGTTTCTTGACTGTCCTCCCGTCTAATGAAAACCATATGGTGTGCTTTTCAGAAAAGACGACAAGAAGGCTTTAACATGGAAAATCTTGCCCAGGAGAGCCTGCAAACATCTTCTGAATACACTGAATAAACTCTATCAGCAGCTCACTGAGGGTGAGTCCAGTCTAGTGCTGTATCATTTTATGTGGGGTTTCATGAATAATTTAGTTTGGCTACTCAAGTCTGTTGAGTCATGCTGTACAGTCAGTTTTACAGGAAAACTCATTGGATGTTTACACTGTTGTATAAAACCAACGTACAATGTTTAGTGCATCCTTGGATGCATACTCTGGATGTAATTTAGTCTTTATGGTACATCCACTACTGCTCAACCTGCCTCATCTACATTTACTTAAATTAAGTCATTTACCTTGGTTCCCAGAATAGCTTTTGACCATTTACTCAAATTCCAGCATATCATGTGACTGATTGGCCTAATATGGTCTGTCTGTAGTAAATAGGGAAATATATGCCTCTTCTACCATGGATGTTTTTCATTTTGACATTTAAACATGGATGCAAAATTAAACTCATCCTAGAAAGAAGCTCTTTCAATGTGACAGATTAACATTTACCTTTGATGTTTCCTGCTATCACACTCAATTTTAGCTGAACTGAAAATATAATCATGAATCAATGATATCAGGTGGTCTATTTTTGCCCAGTGATACTGAAACATACAAAATGCACCCAACATTGTATTGCTTGCTAATATGTGGATGCAATGTAGCGCTATGGAAGCATTGGTCGATCCTCCATTTTGGTGAAAATTTGAGTGAGCATTTTGACATCCATGGTCCTCAGAGGAGGTAGCCTACTGACTTTGGTGACTTTGGTGATCCCTTCCACTAGCAGTTTTGAGTGAAATGTAACCATTGGATGGATTCCCATGACATTTGGTATACATATTCATCAACTCAATCTGTGCTTCAGTTGTTTGGTTTTAATAAACATTTTTTTGTTTCCATGTGCTTACATTCAACATCTACTATTGGTGCGCTCTCAGGAGGTCAGCTGAACCGTGAAGACGTGCAGATGGAGCACACAGTAACTGACAGTGAGCTCAATGGCGGGAAGAGCCTCCACACTCTGGAGCTGGAGATCCAGGAGGCCTTCCTGCGCTTTATGGCGGCCATCCTACGAGGCTACCGCTCCTACCTGCTGCCCATCACACAAGCCCCTTCTGAGAAGACCACCGATGCCAGCTCCCTCTTTGACATCCAAGGTACATTTACATTTATTCATTTAGCTGATGCTTTTATGTCAGAGGTCGCACGCCTCAGAAACCATTATCCATTGCGCCATCACCACCCCACCCCACTGAAGTGAAGGTACACTTCAATTGTATGTATGCAGCTTTTTATATACAGTCTATGGTATGCAGTCATAAAACACGCAGACATGCTATTATTGCCATGCCTAAATGTGATTTAGTGCTGTAGTAGGTCAGGGGGTTAAGGTTTGAGTGCTGCAGCATCAAAGTTTGGCCTAAATCACTGTTGCAATGACTCTAGTGATTTAACTTGAGCCTCAGTGGAAATTAAGCTTGGCTCACAAGTCCACCAAGAGTAATAACACAATGTCCCCGCACATCTGTGTGCTATTATGTAAGCGGAGCAGTGGAGAACAACTTGTTTCATACCACAGTATTCATTTCCTTTAAATTTGATTAAGTCTGTTGACCCCATAAATGTCCTGAAAGAGCTTGATAAGTAAATGTCGAATTGCATAATCGGATATTAATTTCCACTTGTCATGTTTGTCATTACATAATGTGTTTGTTTTATAGGCTTCCTGAAGAGCAGAGATCGCTCCCATCAGAGGTTTTACTCCCTCATGACCAAGACGCAAATGTTCAGCCGTTTCATAGAGGAGTGCTCCTTTGTAAGCGATAAAGACGCCAGCCTGGCTTTCTTTGACGAGTGTGTTGATAAGGTGAGGTTTGCAGCTAATCTTTATCATGGATTTTCTTGTCAGAGACAGTTCATCAGAAGTATTGTACAGAAGTACATCATTCTCTGGTGTAGGAGCAAATGCTCCAATAATAATATTTAGTCTGGCCTCCACCTATTTGCAGAATAAAATAGCAGCAGCAGAGGAAAGATTAATCAAATGCTGTCCTCTCAATTAAGATATCTTGTTACGGTCTTGGTTTAATTTGAAGAAGCTAATAAGCAAATAACATGAACTAATATAAATGAACAAAGAGTAATTAACACTCCAACATCTCCCTTGAGCCTCTTATTAATGTCAGCACTAAGCTTTTTCATCTCAAATGTCCCCTGTTCATTCAGTCCTCCTGCTTTTCTGCCTTTTTTTTGGTATTGTCCTCTTCCTCTCTGATTTTCTGCCTTTTGTATTTTCTGCTGCTCTGCTTGTCATCATGGCCCCTGCCTGGTAGCTATTCACCACTGGAGGCAAGGTAAGCTACCAGAGCTTGTGTTGTAGTTGAAACAGTTTGTGAGGGTGAATGTTTGATTTCTTGAACATTTGTTGCTTTTTTAAAACACTTTTTAGCTGTAGTAATAAATCAAAGTGAGGGAAAAGGGAATGGAGCTAAAAGTGCAGGAAAGGTATTGAATGTGAGGATGTGCATTAGCTCTCAGTGTGTGTCAGCAATATGCAATATTGAAGTGCCATTAGAATGAAGCGCACAGAGGTTATGCAGAACGTTGCAGACTCTGAGGTGAAGTTGAGACAGTGAGATTAATTATTTGTGCTTGCTGTTCGTTCACTGAGATGACTCTGTGCACTATCCTCACTCCAAATGTGAGATGGAGGAAGACAAAGACGGAGGCGGAAATTGTTATTTGTCGAAAATGTTTTGTTGTTGAAATCTCTTGGGACGTGCACTAGGACTTTGAGGATTTGACAGCTTTTATTAACGCATACTGCCTACACATGTTTTGTGACACACACACACGCACAAAAAAAGACAAAACCTCCTCCTCCTCTCTAAAAAAAACCTCTGTGCTTGCAAACTTGTGCAATTCAGGAAGTCACATTGACATCCTGCATGAACAGTTAGCTCTCCCTTATGAGTGGTCATTGTGGTTATTATTGAGAAGTGGAAGCATTGATTCATTCACCGTCAATGCTGCTGAGGTTGACAACAAGTGCATTATTGAGAAAGGCCCCTTGGTGCAAGAGGAAGGGCAATAAGCGGAGAAACACTGAGCCAAATCGAAGCGAGGGCAAATAGGTCACTGAGAGTCAGTTGACTGAATCATCCACTCGACCGAGTGGAACAAACCCTGTAACGCAGTATCACCGGGGAGCTATTCAGCCGCTGCCATAATATTAACGTTTTTGTGAAGATCCGAGCTGCTAATCGATTCAGATAGGTCGAGTGACTGCATGTCAGCATAGTAGCATTATTATGATCTCCCAAACAGCTATTCAGTAGTGATTTTCTCCTAAAAAAAGAGCATATGAGCTTTAACTTGCCATGCAACACAAAGGAGTGCCACTACTATTGTTCTCAGACAGGCAAGAAGGAAATGAAGCTTTGTACACTTTTCTCCATACAGCAGTTCAGTCCATCAGTTCTGAGCTGAAGGAAATGTGGCATTTCAGTTTCAAGCATTGCTGCCAAAGCTGTACAGTTTAATGGTTTCATGTCCCTAAAGCAACATGGCATCAGTTTTGTCCAGGTCACTGCAGCCTTGATTAATTCAGCCATGGGGGATTCAAAGGATCTTGGCAGTACCCTTTAGATAAATGGAGTGGGGGCACGGGCCATATTTCTGATATAGATGGACTCATTACTGACATCTGTTTGTCCTCACTGACCCTCACATCTGATCTGATCTGAGGGCTCATACAGTGTCAGATGTCCATGAGCCTCCAGGCAGCCTATGATTTGTATTTATGGCAAAGCTAAGAGGAATGATGAAGGACTGCGAGAAGAACAATAATCCATGTGTGTTTCTCTTGAAAACCAGATCGACAGTGAACGGCCAGAAGAAACCAGAATGATTGAACTGGATGAATCCCACTGCAGTGAGCATACGGTCTATGTCAACCCTCCAGAGCTGCCTCCACTACCGCAGGGAGAAGAGTATCCTCTGTGCTATAGGTACCACACTGCAGATCAATCTCTAAAATATCGATACAAGACAGACTGTTTCTTTTACTACACAGACACACACTTCAGGAATACTTCTCACGGACACTGGGTGCACACAGCACAGCTCCCAAGAGAGAGATTTAATGTAAACTGCCTCTTTTGTTAAATAATTTGTCACTGATTCAGGGCTTTGTGATTATTTTAAGCCGGAACACATCACTTTGGGATTCCTATGTGAGTGCTCAAGCTTCCAGGGTGCCAGAGCCAAACTACTGTTAATGTGGCTTGCCGATGTTCATGTGGCAATGATGTCTGTTTCAGTTTATGTCAGGTTATGTGAGTGAGTAAATGTCTTTTTGCAGCTACACAGGGTTCCCTGTGCTAAATGCTGAGCTTCTGGAGCCGCTGGAGGGACCAAGTCCTCCATCAGCAGGCATGGCCTCACGCCACAGCAGCCCAGCCAGCCCTACGGCTATCTTTAGACGCTCTAAACAGGTCAGCAGTGAGATTTTCTTGAAAATAAACAAGTAAATACCATTACCTTTTATGATTTATTGTTCTATAAATACCATAGTTAAGGAAAACCTTTATTTACCCTTCATCTTTCTATCTTTCACTAGTCTTTTCTATTCATAAACAATATATTTGTTTATAAATAAATGTGGTAGCTAAAGAAAAATGACTCATCTCTAGATGTGATTTTTTTATCTCAGGAGATCAAATCAGCTCAAAGGATGGCCAAAACCTATTCATCTATGCCTCAGATGTGGTCCAAGTGTCTCTTACGCCACTGCTATGGCCTGTGGTTCATCTGCCTGCCAGGGTTTGTTGGCACCTGCCACTCTAAGGTCCGGGCTCTGCGGACAGCTTACGATGTGCTGAGGAAGATGCAGGATAAGAAATTGCAGGCTCCAGATGAGGTGGGAAACTGCTAAATATAAGACACTCACGCAGCTATATGCCTATTAAGTAGTGTAGATTTTGCAAAATCAAGTCATGGTGCACATTCTTAATTTTTGAACCCTGGTGTTTTCTGTCCAAGGTGTGTTACCGTGTGTTGCTGCAGTTGTGTGGACAGTACAGCCAGCCAGTTCTGGCTGTCAGGGTGCTATTTGAGATGAAGAAAGCTGGAGTTCAACCCAATGCCATCACCTATGGGTACTACAACAAGGTGTGTGCTATTTGAATGTACTGTACATACATACTAATAAGCAATGAACAAGTCAATCCGACTAAATGTAATAGATTAGTTTAAGTTTGAAAATGTATGACCACATATACTGTACATGTTCATTGCTATAGGCAGTGTTAGAGAGCACCTGGCCCTCCACCACCAGAGGAGGCTACTTTTTGTGGGGAAAGCTGAGGAACGTGGTCCTAGGCGTACTACAGTTCAAACAAGCAGGGAGAAAACAACAGACCCCGCACAGAGATTCTCAGATGTCAGGTAAGAATACTAATGTCCCAACTCACGGACACATTATACTGATTTTTTACTGATATCTGATATCAGAGTAATGTTAATATGGGCTGATGACCTCACTGATATTTTTCATTTTATTAGCAATATGTCCATAAACATGTGGTCAAACATTGTATTTATATGTTTTAGCCTTTATTCTCTATCAAGTGAACTCTTGAAAAAACAAGTTGTTGCAAATATTAAAAAGGTGAAATATGCCCCCTATAGTCATCACTCAATGTAATCACACAAATGTCTACATTTAAAATTGGCTAGTAATATATCACAAAGATTACAGCCATAAGAGATAAAAACACATATTTAAATCATCCACATTTAAAATCACTGTGAATTATCAGCCATAACATATTGCATTTATTTTATTTTATTGCCCAACAGTATAACTGGTGTAGTATATCATGCACTCCCACACTGACTGATCGTTTCAGGGTAGGACTAACCAGGCCTTGAATTGTTTGAGATTGCATTCAGTGGTAATTGTGTTCGAATTGCGCACAAATTCAATAAATGATTGACTGAAAATGTTGGAAGTATTTTTCTTACGTCCTGTAGTGCTTAAGGAATGAACATGTAAATGAGTGTGGTCCTGTGGGATCAGTTGTTTCTTCAAGGCTTCTTTCCTGGTCTCATAACAAGGTCTATGCCAACTCCAGCCTCCTCCAGTGCATATTGTTCCCAACCTGCGTTTCCTTAATGAGGCTAATTAAACAGAGTGAAGAGGTTTTCCTCCCCAGCAGTAACAGCACACAGGTTGCTCTTGATGTCAGTGTCTAATTTCCACAATGGCCCAGTGACATTCTCATTACCATAATGACAAGTTGTTTGAGGAGCTTTAACAAAAACATCATGCTTTACACCACATATGGTAACGTTGTTGTGTGCTCATTTTGATCTCATTCACTTCACAAAGAGGATTTTATAGTAAATTCCAAAAGTGGAAATGTGACCATGTTGAGTAACATAAACCTTTAGTTATTAATTAAGATAATAATTCTTTGGGGAATTTAATTTAGTTGTGAAATGAAAATGCGCAATTTAATTTATTATTTCTACCCCAATTTTGCTCACCTTTCAGTTAAAAATAAGACAGAAAAGTTAAACCTTGATTCTCTTTTGGCACTCTGGCATCCTTTTATGTTAAGAAATGTTCAATCATGATGACAGCTATGTGGCATTCAAAGCATTCCTGCATCTTTGCAGTGGATCACTGGACTACAGCCCTGTTCACTGAATGTTTATACAGGGCTCTTATACCAGCTGGGCTCTGGTCTGATAATCCTGTTGGTACTCTGTCAGTTGTTTTAACCTCCCATCCTCTCTGTTTTCTGTTATCTCCCTTCCTTCAGATGGCAGTGATCTTGACACAGTCAGTCATGGCAGTTTGGATAGTGCTAATGACTCTGCTGAGCGCACCTCCATCGACACTGACTTCACTAAAATGGACTCCAGTGACGATGGATTTAGTACAGGTAGGAAGCCACAGCATTGTTTCTTTCTTCTTCCAACCTGACTTTATATAATTTAGGTTAAAAAACGTAAAAGTGGCAGAACCGCATGATACATAAACCTTAGTTATATATAGTAATATAATACTCTACTACTAATTGTTATGATATCATTGCACATCCTGCTTTCTGTTAATAAAAAGAAGAAGTGACAAATGTTACAGCAACTCATCTGAAAAGTCAATGGTATAAATTAATATATAAGTAAAATTATTAAAAATACCAAATGCTAATTACATCCCAATGGCAACCCCAAAAAGTGATTGAGGGAAAATGTAAACTAGGCAATCATCAAAATCAACATGCACATAAAATCTTACTGTACCGAAAGATGGGGGGAATACTCCCAATTCCTCTTTTATTTTGCATGGCCTAGTATTAAAGTATTTTTTGTCTTTTTGCAACAAATATAAAATAGATAAATGGAATGGTAACAAACACACAATTTCTTCTTTTGCCTTTTGCCTTACATTATGACTAATGTACTGTGTGTAAAGGACAGTGGAGACATCATGGGTTATAGTGGTCTATCAGTAGGCTGAAGAACCTCTTACACTTACAAAATTGGGGATTTGAGTCTGGCTCACAACTTGTCTCTTCTATCGTATCCCTCAGCGGCAGTCAATTAAATAAGCAGAAGTTCTGTGAGAATAAAAGAAATCACAGAAGAGGGGGTTTGTACCTTTTCCTGCAGTTCGACCTTTTGAATATGATGCAAGTTTTCAAAAACTCTTTTTCTCTCCTGCTGCTCCTGTTTTTCTATTCTGGGAGCGTTGCGTGCTGCATAAGCTGGAGGGAATGTCACCATGCTCTGTTGAAGAAAAACTCTCAGATCAGTTGTCTCTTATAAAGCATCCGTGGAGACTAAAATGCATTTTTTTGATTCACTCAGCTCTTTGTGAGAGGGGAAACTAACCAGGGTGAAAAAATATATCACTGTTTTTCAGAAGACTAAAGCTTCTTATCTTATTCAGGTGGACAGTCAGACCAAGGCTACGATTCATTATCCAAAGAGGAGGAGAGGATGTGCGGCAGGGAGAGTGACAACACATCACTGGTGGAAGACAAGGGGCCGAGGCAGTCCAGTGAGTTATTGATTAGCGTCTATCTCTAATCTTTGACACAGTTACCATTTCTGTAAAGTGAATCACTGCTTACTGGCAGTGAAATGAACACTGTCTTTAAAAGCTGGGGTATCAAATCACAGTGTGGGTGTAATGTACTCTCTGCCCATCCATTTGCTGTTATATTTAGATGTTTTTCAGAGATTCTGTTGATGGATGAATTTATGTTATGTAAGCAGGTGATTGTTTGCATGACAGCATTTGTCCTGAATTTTGTTGCAAATAGCAACATGCTGTGTCTGATGCAATCTCTGTTCCAGCTTCTGGTATCAATAATTCTCACTAATTGCTTCATCAGAGGCTTAATTGCTTACTTTATTTTTTGGGATAGAACAACAGACAGACACATTTTAAGATTAACAGCTGTCCCTCAAGGAACCACACAGCTGCCAGCTCTCCACCCCACTGCAATAGCTTTGTTTTGGCATAAATGGCCACACTCCAGCAAACTCTGTGTTTATAGATGCAATCAAATAAATCCTTAGAAACAACAAAATTTGTGATTTTTTTATATCAAATGTAGATTTTTATTAGATTGAGTGAAGCAAAATAGTCTTTTAGTGTGAGTATGTCCTTTTGGTATCATTTATCTCCAGCACCTGACATCGAGGGTTCAATCAGCAGCATCTCACCTTCAACTAGAAGCTTCAGATCAACAGATGTCAGTGCTGGTAAGCTTTATTTATAAAGACGTTTGTCAAGAAGCCTTTCTAGATGTGTATGAAAGCCACTGATCTCAGTCTTACTGGATGGGATCTGAAAGTCTTGCCATGTGTTTTTTTTGTCACAGGCAATGGTAACAGGCTTGTTTCCAGTCCGTCTAGTAACACCACTCTGTGTGCAGTTCTGCCTAAGATGGAGAGGCCAAAATCTCTGGACTTAACTGGTAGTCAAGGAAGTCTCAGGCTCACCGTCCCTTACCTTGGCTCAACAAAGCAGCACCAACTAGCTACTGACAGACTGCATGGGGTAGAAGAAGAGGAGACAGAGACTGATAAACAGAAACCTCTGGTGGAGAGAAGTGTCAGCTGCAGTGCTGGGACTGTGAAGAGAACAGGCATTGAGATGGGGTTTGATCCCCTGTCACTGATGGCGACAAACACGGTACAAGAGAGTGATCAGGAAAACGGCAGCACGCCCACGGCCCGCCGCGACCTTGCTGAAGAGATTGAGACGTACATGAATAATGCCAACAGCCCCCTCAGCAGCAGCGCACCCAGCATGGACCTGCAGAACCCCTCAAGCCCTTTGTTTCGCTCCGCCTCATCTCCTCACACCTCCCCACTTCCCTCCACCCTGCTCCGCTCCAACACACACCTCCCACTGCCTGTCAAACCCAAGGAAAAGCTGAGGCCGTCACCGTCTCTTCCTCTGGGTGTCTGTAACAAAGACAGAGAGAGGCCTTCCTCCTTGGTGTCACCCTCGTCACCTACTCCCTCTACCTCATCGTTCTCCATGGACTCACTGTTCACTCCAACTCTGGACATCTTCAAGAGCAGTGTCATATCAGCAGGGAAGGGCGTGGCGGAGAAGGCCAGCCGCCTCTATTCTCGTCTGTCCTCGCAGACTTCTTTAACACAGGTTGGTAGTGCAGCATTTTTCCCTAACTAATATTCCCAATCATACTGCCTCCACAATTAAAATTTTCTTCCTCCTCTCCTGCAGGATGCAAACTGTGACCGGATTAGCGTTTCCTCACTGACCTCAGGAGAGGCAGACTGCTCCTCACTGCTTGATAGTGATGCCTGTCTTGACCCAGATGGCTTTACCTCCCCCCAGCACACCAGCGTGTCCCGACTCAGGAGGAGCCCAGTTGTGGGTCATACCAACCTGGGCAGCCCAAGCACCCCGAACAGAGTGTTCAGACACAACTCCTTCTCTGGTTTGTTGCGTGGCCTTTAATCAGCCTGTATAAGCATTACTGTTGGAAAAAATCTGTTAGTTTTGGTTTTACGATGATAACATGAAAACTTGCTTTGGACAAGCAGCACAATCCACATTTATTTAAAGTAATTTGCAGTCTTTATGAAAGCATCTCCAATGTGAAAAAGTCATGGCTTACAGACATGCTTGTTAAATTGTTGTTTTAACTGCAGCACGGTATTGGTTTCCAGCACAACACTTCTTGACAATCTAAATTTAGAATAAGAGAAGGGGGTTAAGTAACAGAGAGAAATGTGTGTTGTTCTGCACAAAACTAGGCCAGTAGGGATGAGGGCTGATTCAGTGTGTAGGCTTGTCTTCACTCAGCCACAGGCCCTTTGCTAAACATAAACACGTGAACATGCACACGTGCATGCACACTCACGTGCACACTCCCAAACAAACCAATGTGAAATGCAGATTTATTAAACCTACCCGTAAAAAAAACAACTTTGCTTTGAAGAAAGGGTTGCTGTTTAATTTTATTTTCTACTTTTGCTTCATTTAATCAAGATATTTATAGTTTGTGTTAAATCTTGGATTTATCTGGTGTGTCTAATTGTATAATCCTCTAACCAGGTGGTTTGGCACTTCCCTCAAAAACTCCTCACACTCCAGATTCTTCCCCCGACACCAGCCGCTTCCAACCCACTCCCAATTACACTATAGAGGTAAGTTACTCACATAAAAACCCTGTATCAGACACTAATCATTTGACTGACTCAGACAATCATGACTGAGTGCACTGTGTCGTCTTTCCTCATTAGCCTACTGCTTTTTGTTATAGGTACTGATGTCCAGCTGTTCACTTTGTAAGACATGTGACTGTCTGGTATATGATGAGGAGATCATGGCTGGCTGGACAGCAAACGACTCAAACCTCAACAGCACTTGTCCCTTCTGCGGCACAGCCTTTCTGCCCTTCCTGAATGTGGAAATCAAAGACCTGAGACCACAGACCAGGTATATGCTAACTTCACACAGACCAACACAGTATCTACACAATATATATTTACATAGAGTGCACAAACACTTGGAATAATTAATCAAGTATGTTCATCATTTCACACTGAGTTCAGCAATAAAATTAGGTTTAATGTCTTTGATCCCTTTTTCTAGATTGTCTATGTTTCTAGCGTCTTGGTAGCTGTCTGGCATGTTTTCAAAAAGCACTGACACACACACACTAAGACACAAAATCTTTTATCCCTCTGGCCTCTTTAAACAGATCCACTCTGTGTCTCCCCTCAGGTCTTCCAAGGATAGTAATCCTGTTACAGAGGAGGACACATCGGCGTCACTCAATCTCGAGGCCAAAATGTCTGCTGCAGACAGTGCTGGTCAATCACCTGCAGAGCAGAGGCAGGAAAGCATAGGAAGTGCTGAGCCGCTAGTCTCACCCCCCTCCTCTGCTCCGGTGACCGTGCCCTACCTGAGCCCTCTGGTTCTGTGGAAGGAGCTGGAGAGCCTGCTGGTGAATGAGGGTGACCAGGCCATCTCCTCTCCGAGTGTTGTCGACCAACACCCCATCGTCTTCTGGAACCTTGTGTGGTACTTCAGAAGACTGGAAATGCCGAGCAACCTGCCTGCTCTTATCCTGGCCTCCCAGCACTGTAGCCATGGAGACCAGGTAAACGTGCAGGTGTCTGTCAAGCCCACCCACTGTTTGAGATATTAGCTTATCTTGCATAGCTGGATGAGAATATTCCTACCACTCTCATATCTGAAGCAAAAAGGCATATTTCTCAAAATGTAGAACAATTATTTTAAACCTCCTAGGTAGTTAAGAAAATCTGACTTTGGTGACTCCTAGTGGTGGTATAAAAAAAGACACTGTCAAATCAAAGCAAATTGTAAAAGAAGCTTGTTGAATACTGATTTCCACTGAGAATGGCTCATTGTTTGTAAACAGTTGAAAACTAAATACTTTTAAAGGTAGAATACCAACAAAATTCTACCCAAAAGATCAGTAATGTATGGAGTAAGAGATTCATCTTCCACATGTTTTACCTCTTGCAGACTCCTCAGAGTGTTTCGTCCGAGGACAGCAAACAGGTGCTTGTAAGGATTATGTGGGACAACCTGAAGTTGCACAAAGACAAAGTTCAACCCTCCTATGTCCTGTGGAACACACATTGTAAGTTATTTGAAAGCATTTACTAGCATTTACTGACTGTCTGAGGTATACCATGTTTCAGAAGGTGTGTTACTTTCAGAAAATGATTCTGCTACTAACAGTGGCAAGTTTCAAGGTCAGATATTTACATGTAAATTAAATAATGCATAGTAGGTAACTAAAAAAACATGCATAATTCAGTTCAGGACTCCTGTTAGTCATGCCACTCTTATCAGTATTATTAGAGTTGATTGTTAGTGATGGAGATGAATAAGTCTTTGATCAGGGTGACTTTTACCTCTCATTTTTGCAGGTGCAAACTCCCTGGTTCGCTCTGGACTGTGTGAAGAAGGGCAGCTCTTCACTGTGGAGCTACTGCAGGGTTTTGTAAGGAGCATTAAGAAGAGTGATGTCTATCAGCCCATGAGCCAGATCATCCAGGTGCTGGGGCCAGAGCTTGGTTTTAAAAGACAGAGGTGAGGAAATAAATATTTTAGTGTAAAGTTGTGAGAAAGAAATAACATGAATGGAAAGCCTAATTGTTTTCTTCTTTTTCCATTGTCAAATAGAAGCCTGTACCGAGATTTATTGTTCCTCGCTCTGGTGGCATTGGGCAAGAACAACATTAATATCAGTAAGTTCAAAAGAACGATTTGATTGTTAGCCATGGTTTGTCTGTCAGTTGGTCCACAACTTTAGTTCAGACTGAAAGATCAACAACTGCTGGATGGATTGCCATGAAATTTGGTACAGACAACCGAATTTGGAGAGCCTCTGACTTACCGGTAGTGCTAGAGAAAAAAATCAAAGTTTTCACTTGTCCTGTGAAATATCTCCACATTTACCAGATAGACTGGCACAAAATTTAGTACATTTACTGTATGTCTTCCTCAGGATTAATTATGATGACTTGGATTTGGATCATCAGGTCAAAATATCAGACTGTCCAGTACATTAGTTTAGGACCAAAAACCTGCAAAACTAATAACATACCCACCAGCCTCAACTTTACCTTTACTTTAGTGCTAGTTAGCAATTGTTAGCCTGCTAATAAGCTAAAGTAAGGTGTTTAACATGGCAAACACACCTGCTAAACCTCAGCATGTTAGCATTGTCTTTGTGAGTCTGTTAGAATGTTGACATTTGTATTTAACTGGCAGACTCAAATCCTCTACTATGGCTGTAACTGTCTTGCTACGTCAAATACCTCAAAGCAAATATCTTAAATACATAACATGTACAGCAAGTGTGCTCACAGTGACACGTTATGTCCACATGTCCACATTATTAACTAACCATTATCTCATTGCAGATGCTTTTGATAGGGAGTACAAGTTGGCATATGATCGCCTCAACCCCAACCAGGTTAAACTGACACACAACTGTGACCGGCCCCCTGGAGCAGGGGTCATGGAGTGCAGGAGGACATTTGGGGAGCCCAGCCTGTGAAGCACTCTTCTTCTGTCCTGTTTTGTCCCGTGTTTTTTCTACAACCACGGTCACTGCTGCTGTTTTTTTTGGACTGCTCCTCAGACTCAGGACCAGCTCACCTGACTGGAGCACAGAACTCTCAAGCACAATGGGAAAAAATGACACTTCATGTAAAGCAACTGCCATGAGTTTCTTGTATACTGTTAGAGCCGAGAGGTGTAGAGTGACAGGCCTTGTGTTTGTAAATATTTAGAAAATCAACTGTATTTTCAGTATAACTATAGTAAAATGTTTGTACAGTTATTATACAGTCTATTTTATGACTTTGTTTTTGTTGAAGCTGTGAGTAAGTATGTAAAAGTAAGTGTATGATCATGTTGTTGAAATTCTTAAGTGGTCCTGGTGACCTTGTTTGGACTGTTGTTGAGTGTGTATACGTGTATGTGTGTGTGTGTGTGTGTGTGTGCATAATAAGTACTTGCTTTTAGACATTCATGTTTTTACAATGCACTTTGACAAGATGAGCTCTTACCATTCATTCTCATTTACGTAACACTGGGCCCCAGCAGCCTACGCTTATGTGACTTTTTATTTGGCAGCTGCAGGATTTACTGTACTGTCTAATATTTATCACAGGCAGTTAACTAAAGCAAAGACATTCCTCCTCATCTGCACCCTGTACACCTAGCAGGGCAATGCCCATGTGCTTGAATACACTAAACTGGGTGGTAACATCAAAAAATGATGAATCATTATTTCTGAAATGGGAGTTTCAGTTAATGTATATGCACAATGTTTATTCATTAATCCTATTTTGTACAATGTACCAAAAGCCCCCCAAAGGGAATAATGCTTCAGTGATTTAATAACCCTTTTTAAGCAATTCCCTTTTCGATGTGAGAGATGAATACTGTATGTGATATAAGGGACCACCAAGGATACATTTCCTTAAAAACAGTACAATCAAACTAATAGTAGACAAAAAAAACTGAAAATAAATGTTTTCTGTTGGTTTATTCAACACAATTGTTTTTTTTATAAAGACATTAATTTATTGCCACAGTAACAGATCTATAAAAATGTACATATTTGATTCTAGTATTTTGTGTATTTCGTTTTGGTCTTCACTGTATGGTGTAGATATACAGTGCACTGTATAATGTGACATTTTAATTCTCTTAAAATGGCAATGCACGTTTCTTTGCACTGAGCATATTAAATAATGTGAATGTCAAAGATGTAAAGTTAGAACAACAGCTCTGACCTGCCCAAATTCAAAAATCACTTCCAAAAACGAGTGTGTTCATTCACTGTGTTACTATTGTCTTGTCACCATTTACTGAAAGAAAGATTCTGTTAGTAGTGTGATGCAGCTCCACATCCTATTACTGGATTTCACCACAATAATTCATAACGATACAATGCTGGATTAGACAAGGCTGTGTGCTTGGAATTAATACCAGTCTCATGACACAAATATTTGCATTTTAATCACCTTGTAAATTGTGACAAAAAAACACAAACAACACAGATGACCAAAAACATAATTTGATGTCTACACGTTGTTTACACAATTTGTGAGATTTAAACAATGTTTATGAAGTATTATTTATCATTTGTAACACAGATACTAATTTGTATGATTTTTATATATAAAAAAAGAAATCAAATTTCTTCCCTGGCTGGAGCTATATCTTTGCTTTCATTTATGAATAAACACGTTTATTCTATGGATGTCTAGCTGTTTCTTTTCAACTATCGCTATGCTTGACCTTTTTATAAAAACTGCCGTGCATGAAAGACCAGTAACTTCAAGCTAGCTCAGGTTCTCCATAACGTACACACTTGGTGCAAGTGGGTACTTACTGTACATATTATACAAAATTCACATTTAGTAACCTCATCAATTTTCCAAAATGTGAACATATTCTACATTTATTATTGCTTTCTTGTTTTGTAAACAGTAAAATCTTAATATCTGTGTTCATTCATATACTGCACAGCTATACATTATATTGGACAGTAGTTCCGCGTCTCCTGCCATCATTACTAAAAGTGAGTATGTGACAAGTTCTAGAAAATGTTAATATGTGCACTGCTGCTGACATACCATGCACATGTCACTGGCACCAATGTAGAGCATCTACAGTAGCTTTCTGCACAGTTTCTACAGATATCCAGACCCATGCTCATGAGAGCTGCACATGTATGGGTTAACAGTTCTGCTTGAGCTCACAAGAAAAGAGATAGCCTGCTGTAGGGAAGGCTTTGCTCACACATTCAGATGGAAACAGGGCAGACAATGATGCGATCCTCGAGCATCACGCTAAGCACCAGGAAGATAAAGTAGAGCAGAAACATGGTGAAACCCAGCGCCTTATTCATCTTCCACTTACAGGATGCAATGGAGATGATAACAAAGAGGAGCATGATAAAAAGCAGCACGATGGCACAGAAGAGCCCATTACTGCTGACGGCCACTGGAGCCAAACCATGGAACGATGAGTACAGGAGCCATGGGACTGGCAGACTATTGAAAAAAAGTGACAAAGCGAGAAACAGAAAAATGTGAAACAAAAAAATCCATCAACTGAATGTTCATTGCCATTTCTTTTTAAATCGTGACACATTAAGCTATCTGAGCTCACCCCACAGTGATGTCGAAGATATTACTGCCCACAGAGCTGGACACAGCCATGTCCCCCAGGCCTTTACGTGCCACAATCACACTGGTAATGAGGTCGGGGATGGATGTCCCTGCAGCCAGGATAGTCAGGCCCATAATCTCCTCTGAGATGCCAATGGTCTCACCAACCTAAAAAGACAAACCAGAGTTCAGAGCGGATGAAAGCTACAGAAATGGAAAATTAATTAGATGTTTTTCTTAACATGACTGATTCAGCAGACAGTCTTAATCTCACTTTCAGAGCGTATTCACTAGTTCAGGGAGATTTAAATAGAAATAAAAATCTTTTTGATATCTGGATTCATGTGTACTCAGCTTCTACACCAAGCTCTGCGAAAGCTACCTCGTGCCTGAATGCGCAATCAGGAGGTTAAGCATTTCAAATTCCATCTGTAAATGTTACTACCGTAACTGACCTGATGGGCCCACCACACCATGAGGTAGGAGAATACAGCAATCCACACAATAGAGCCCAGGAAGGTGCCCACAAAGAATTTTCTGGATTTCTGTTGGACAAAGTAAGTGATGTAAAAACACAGTGGAGGCATTAAGATACCACTCCTGACCTCAGAGATTCATCTTTACCTGGTTGCGGACATCTGGAACTGTGAGCCACAGAGGGAAGATTATGGGCAGCAGGAAGAGGAAGGTGGCTTGTTTACGTGGTGTGTCAGGCCACTCTAAAGACAGAGGTTCTTCCTTCTCCTCGTCTTCCTCCTCGTCTTCATCCTCCTCGTCTTCATCCTCCTCGTCATCATCTTCATCTTCACTGGACTCATCGCTGTCTTCATCGCTGTCATCTTCATCGTTGTCAGAGCCTCCTGACCCTCCTGACCCATCCTGTGCTGCTGGCACATCTTCCTGAAATGTTGAAAGACATCATGATGGGCAACAGTAGAAGCAAAAGAGAAAGTAAAACAAAGAAGCCTAAAGAGGCCATTTGTTGCCTGAAGTTGTAGCTCTGTACATTGACTCTTACATAGACAGGTATCATAGATTGACTTCTGGGCTTTTTGATAGCCACCTGGACATGGTTGGGGAGTACCTTCTTGTCCTCTGGCTGCTCCTCCTTCTCTGTTTCTGCGGCCGGGGCAGTTTCTGGCTCTTTGGTCTGCTCAGTTTTCACCCCACCATCTGCAAAATAAATCCCAAAGAGCTTGTCCATTTCTCCTCATGCCTCATACTCATTCAGCTTTCTAATGGAACCCCCATGTCATGTCATTAGCCTTTAGGACTGGTCACATGGAGAAATGCAGTAAATGCATTGTTAGGACTGGACTGAATGTAGTGTTCACAGGAGTATGTTCACAGTGTTCATAGGAGTATGTATTTGGGTTTTATTACATATTCGTGTCGGCACTTTGCTTAGTATTTTGTACTGTTTGTATGTTGTTGTTTTATACAGTATATTGTGCATTTATACAGTAAATTGATCTATTCCTTGTGTTTTATTTACACTATCCTGAAAACACTTCAAATTATACTACTGGTCACCCACCTACAGTATGCTGCCAAAAAGCATAAAATGATGCTAAAGAAAAATTTTACCATTATGAAATAAAGTTATATTATTATAATGAAGGGAACATTTCATAGAGAACTAATCTTTCTGCAGTCACAGAACTGATTTGACTCATTCAGTTCACATGCCGAAGTATTTTGTCTATTTGGCTTTTGTGTGAAACAGAGCTTTGCAGCCCAGGTGATGAGCAGCTTTCAGACTCTGTTCATGAGCAGACTCTGAAAGCTTAATGAAAGGCGCCTGATCAGTGGGTGATCATCACATCCTTCCATGTTACCTTCACTTTTGTCTTGAGTTTTGCTTTCTCCGTTCCGTTTAGCCACATTATTCAGAGTCTCAGCCTTATCCTTAAATTTCCCTACGAACAAGCAGAAACAAACTTAAAATTCTGTGATAAATTTACAATAATTTTGGCATTCCACAGGTATAGGGAGGACAGACAAGCACATCTTTCATAAGTTAGCATAGAGCAAAATGCTGGCAGTATAACATCAAAAACAATAACAGCAGCGTCATAATCCTTACTGCAGCCCAGAGCAATGGCTATGTGAACTATAGACCCAGCCAGGAAGAATGAGCTTATCAAAGGAATTGTAAAAGAGGCACTGCTCAGCCCAACACAAGACACAATCTTACTTTGGTCTCCACTAAACACCTATTATACTAAACATGAATTACAGTGCTTATTTATCTATTAGAAACAGCAATTTGCTTAATAGACATCTTTAAAAAAGAATGCAGGGATTTGTGTCCTTTTGATCCAATGTCTCAGATTGAATGCATCAAGCGAGCATCTAAGATTTATAATCAATAGCAGGTGTCGGTATAGATAATCATGCAGAACACAATAGAATGGTTAGCTAGTGCAAACATCCATTCTGATTTTACATTCAAGGCATTTAAAACTTTTTTCCAGCATTTCCTCCCCTTTAAACTGAGCTCCTATTTCCCAAATAGCATCAATGTATTTGATTAACAAAATCACCCTATTTAAGTAAGTAAGTAAGATTTATAATGTTGCTTTGATGCATCTCAATATCACTAGTGATCTCCAACAACATAGATTAAGAGAGTGGGTTGATATAAAGTCTGCTAGCTGTGATCCAGATTGTTTAGGCTCATTCAAAAGTTGATTATTGTGCTGAAGAGGTGGAGTGTTTGCTGCCCAGGGGCCAAAGAGATGAGCAAACCAGGAGCCAGGGCCACAGGTATTGCCTCAGGTTACCAGAGAACAGGAAAATATTAACTGAGATGATACTAGTATGAACCACACAGAACAATGCACTAAAGCTCCAATAACCTTACTAACGTATCAGGAA
The DNA here is from genome assembly GCA_029875015.1 of Lepomis gibbosus. NCBI lineage: Eukaryota > Metazoa > Chordata > Actinopteri > Centrarchiformes > Centrarchidae > Lepomis > Lepomis gibbosus. Next base: position 52,292 of record JAPMOB010219025.1, on the reverse strand, counting down.
GTGCCATTAGGGAAAATAGGGTCAATCCATCACCACATTGTTTAACCAGTCAGCACCCCATCATAGACAACAGGTATGGTATGTCTCTCACATAATATAATTTGTTTAATAGTCATTAATAATTTAATTATTATTATGTGTAAAACAATATTTTTGTTGACTATGACCATGGCTATGTATCTTTTTCATAGTTCACTGTGTGCCTACAAATGGATCCCTCAATAGACTGAGGTAGGTATTTATCTGCTTAGTATCAATCTGGGCTTAGTGGTGCCTCCATTTGGAACACTTTGGTAATCCATTTTACTATGAGAAGGATGTAGTCCCCAGACCCTTATTATATCATTAGGGCAATCATTGTAGCGACATGGTACTCACCCTCTCCCAGAGGGTCTAATGTGTGGATCATAAGCTGGAAGATGGTGTTTCTCATGGTGCTGTTGTGTAAAGAAGCGGAACTTCCTCCTCGCTGAAGGGATGGCTTCACCTGGGGAAAGAGATGGCCGAGTTCACTAACAGACAGTGACATATCAATGTCAGACAATCATGGCATAGTGATGGTCAGGTTTGTATTTTTATTTGAGAAGCGCATTTATCTGTGCTAGCACTCGAAAGAATGAATGTTGACATGATGTTGTGATGAATGGGACTGTGAAAGAAAAATTGTAAAAAAAACAAAACCAAACAAAACCCACTAAGAGGTGAATTCACAAAGAATGGATTGCAGCCGCTGATAGCACAATGAATTGCACATTACTTGCAACCACGATCTGGTCTGTCTCAAGGTCCAATTCACAAAATATATTGCACTAATGCAAACACAGCCATGTCCCGGTAATATTTGTTCTTAAAGTAAGCAACACTTGAGCAGTAAAATGTGTAAATGCAGCTGCAAGAACTAAACTTTCCGTTCATTGTTTAATATGTTCAGTGTTTATTCTGTGTTTTGTGCAATTTCTGATTGTTATTTGGGGTGCTCTAACTGTATAGGGAACCGTTTTCTCTTCTGTGCTCTATGCTGTACTGTTACAGCGGATAACCATCGTCTCTGCTTTTCACAGCAGTAGGTAGCCTATATGATGTACTGACTACAATCACCGCTGTCATGGTCACTGGAAAGTCTGGGCATGACACATCTTATAAATGTGCTTCAATTACCACCAACTCTCTGAAGATACTAATAATTTCACTAAACTGTGTGTGGCTATTAGTGCAGGTGTTTGTGAATTGTGTTTGTGGTCTTTTTTGCAATGAGGCTCATTTGCATAGAAAGGTGCCAATTTTGCACCAAACGTTTACATTTATTCATTTAGCTGACGCTTTTATCCAAAGCGACTTACAATTGCTATACATGTCAGAGGTCGCACGCCTCTGGAGCAAGTAGGGGTTAACTGTCTTGCTCAGGGAGACACTGTGGATGGGTCACAGTGGGGGACTGAACCCGGGTCTCTCACACCAAAGGCATGTGTCTTATCCATTGCGCCATCTCCACCTGTATGCATATGTATATGAAAATGGATGCATATTACCAAATTTAAATAAGTTCAAATATCATGGCAGCACAGTTAGGAGTGCCTTTTCCCTTTGAGGGTGCTTTGAGAATTTCATGGTTCATTTTTGTCTTATTTGTACAGGTTTTGCAAAAGCTGCTCAATCATTTTGTGAATTCACCCGAGTGCCAATCATGATGTCGTTTTTTGTGACTTTCTTTTTGTAGTTGATTGATTGTTTGATTGTTACCTTTAAATGATTCTTGTCCTGTGCAGCACGAGAGGCATTATCTTCACCGTCCCCATGTGTCTGCATGCAACAACGTTTTTTTCAGTGTAGTCATTCATTGGTAGAGATGTGTGCACAAATAGGCTACTGTATCTTTGTGTAAATTAAGCTTCAATCATGCTTGCAGGGTTAAACAAGTATATGGCTAGGGTTTGTACAGAGCTATAGCTCCTCAAAGGATAACTTTGCTGGGGCTGATCAGCTTTGGTCCCCCTAAGGCTATTTATATATTTAGTATAATTTCACTCTTTTCATAACCCCACAGACAGGAGTAGAATTGTCATGAGGGATGGGTAAAGTGACTTTCTGTTTAAAAAATAAACCACACTGCTTGTGATAACTATAACAGAATAAGAGACAAAAGTATCCACGTGTGAAAGGGCTTGTATACACTACTTGTATGTTAACATGATTAAACACTAGCAAAATGGTGCCAGTAAATAATTACTGAAATACCACAAAATCTCAAACGGGGCATTCTGTTAGAATTGATGTTCTCAACTACATACCACTGTTTAGACAATTTTTAGAGAAATGTCTGCAAACTGTTAGTTAGTAACTCTTCAGGGTTTTTTCCACACTTGAGAAAACTCTTTATGATATAGCCTAAATACCTTATAATGAACTCATTATTGTGTCAGTTGAGGACATGAAAAATCATTTTAGACCAGGTTCATGTTCAGTGACATGAGCGCTTACCTTTTCAGGTTCCTCAACAGCTATAACTCTGACAATGTTCTTGTTTTTGAAGAGTTGGGTCTTGAATGCCCGCTCTATTTGCACATTGAAATTCATGAAAATCACATAGAGAGCATAACTGGTCACCAGCATCATGCTCTCCCACCACATTATGACATTATCCAAGAAGAAGATGATGAGTAAGATGAGGTCAAGTATGTAGAAGGATACATCTCTGAAAAGTGGCCACCAGGTTAGATGAAGTACCTCCCGTGAAAAAAGAGCACACATTCCAACCACAAACAAAATGTTGAAAACTGCTGAACCAACAATTGTGCCAATACCCACATTGCTGTGGGCGATGAAGACTCCTATCAAGGAGGTGAAGAGTTCAGGAGCAGAACCACCGGCAGCCATGAAGGTGGCTCCTGCCACATCGTCAGAGATTGCTAACTTGTCTGTGATAACCCCCAGTGCAGGAACAAAGAACTCATCACACACAATCGCAAGTGAAATGAACATGTACATCATCCCGAAAATGTGGAGGATCACCCAGCCTCGTCTGCGGTCTTCAATAGAAAATATATCTTCAGGGTATTCACCCTTAATATGTGGAGCTTCGCCAGGAGAAGCTGGAGTGATGGTGGTAACAGGAGGAGCTGGAGCCGGAGCTGGTGTGGGGGTCTGCTGTGGAGGCTCAGGGGCCACATAGATGCAGTGCACAATAGTCCGGTTTGTGGTCTGCGATGGTGGAGTTTCAGTGGAGGTGGATGTTAAAAATACTGAAGTTGTGTCTGGATGATGTACCACATGCATCTCTGGCGTTGTTTGATCTGTTGGCTCTATTTCATGTGTTGCAGTGAGAGGTTCCTCCAGGCCCTGAGTCTCTACTGTAGTTTCCTCAACCAATTCTGTTGAACCTTCTCCAAAATCCTCTCCAATCTGAGGCATTGGCGAAGGCTCGTATATTCTGGCACTGATGGTCAGATGGTACAGCGTACACAGGAAAACCCCAGAGAGGAGAAACAGGACCCGACTCAGCTGCAGTCGCTTCCTTCTTGTACGATACATTTTCCTCCAAAGCAGTGGTGCTACCGGCTATGGAGAATTAGGCTGCATAAATGGGCTTTGGTAGAGGACAAGTCCAGCTCTCTCCCCAGCACACCATGGGGTGACAGAATCTAAACTTTCGGCAGCGTGATTCATGTCACATCTTCAACTCCTTGGAAAACCCAGCCTATTGTAAATGGCAGGAAGCATCAGAGAAAAAATGACATTTAGACAGCCAGTCGCACAACAGTAGTGCACATTTAAATGCATTTGAACTATCCAGAAAATGCACCTCACACATAATTGTTTGAGAGGCATTAATGATAAGCCCATTTAGAAGCTGTTAAGACTAAACTGTTATTTCCACGTACTATATTGATTGTTATGCACCAAAATACCAAAGCAAATTCCTTGTATGTGTAAAGGTTATTCTGATTTTACAGAATGAGCAAAATAAGTGACAGACAAACACAAACACCAGGCAAAGGCAAAACATAAATGCACATACCAACAAAAGTAGTGGATGACCACTAAAATAAATAGAAAATGTGATATGGTAAGGGGTTAGGGAAATTTCCACAAAAACTTCAAAGAGAAGAAACAAAGTTATGCATTTAAATTACACATGCAGGCTTACCATAGGACGAATGTCATGCAAAGTCAGGTGCAAAAATCTTTAAAAGCAGATTTCCGCAGCTGGGTATTGTGGCACAAACAAAAGTCCAAACTGTTGCCAATGGCCGTAGGGTTATGTAGGACACAGGACAAGTCTTCACAATGGATCAGCATAATACCTAATACCTGAAGTGTTCTAAGAGGCTTATGTACATTGTCTCACTCTCACTTTATCTCAAACCTACCTTAGTAATATTTAATTTAATGCAAAATAAAAATGGTGCTTTAGCATAATACTATGTTGTTGAATAACTAAAGCATAAAAATCCTTCTTTTAAAATGGAGACTGACTTAATAATATGGAGACTGACTTAATAATAATTATTTGATTATATAATAAAATATGACAATTTGAACTGGACTAGCAAACGTTAAAGTCGAGTCCAAAATGTATAATTTGCATAATACAATCCAATGGCATCATTGTTGAAATTATGGCGTTCCTTGCTGATTTTTCTTTGTGCCGACGTTTTAGCACAAGAATATGAAACTTCCCATTTGAAGTTTCTATGACGTAGGAACTGCTTACTTTAAGGTGCACGCTGCTTTCACACGGACAGAAGTGGTGGCGCACAATACGACACACATTGTCGTATTGAAGTCGTGAGAGACACTGCAAGGTATATTTATCTAAATTGCTCGAGTTTATTCCATTCACACACACTCGTGCTGTTGTGTTTTTTGGTTTTGGGAATGCTTTTCATATAGCCTATGAAGTATCGCTCTTATTCGCGCCCCATTCACCCGGTCAGTTACACACGCTGTAACTGTCAAAAGTACTTAGTCTGAAAGTTCATCTTAATGTTTAATCTAGATTGTACAATAGAGTTTGTAAGAAATGTGACAATAAATTATGACACCTTGCAGCTCAGGATGATGAGCTGAACTACATATAAAGGTTGGCCCATGGTATAGTTTATAAAGCATTTGGTAAAAGGTTATCAGATAAGTCAAAACAATAACTTAATATTTAATCAATAATAATTTTAGTGAGATTATTATAAACAGAGTGTAAACATATTTTTAAAGCATATATGATTATGTTTATATGTTTCTCTATTTTGTCCTGTAGGTGGTGCTAGTAACTCATGGATCTTTTTTTTTCCTCCAACTGTAATGGAACACATTTCACACAGAACATCTTAATTGAGACTTCCAACGGATCATTATTATAATCTTAAAATCTTAAAATACATATTGCTTATTATACATTAATATAAGATGTATAAATGGTGTGCATATACATGAGGCAAAATACATATTATAAAATATAGATTTTGATATATCAATAGACAGTCATTTAGTTTTTCTATACATTTTAAATAAAATTTGAGAAAAAATATTGTAATGAGGGGTGTCAGTTAGACCCTTAGACTAGGTATCTATGCCTTTGGATATTACTGTAATTGTTGGAGTTTAAATTTTTATATACTTTGGTCTGTAAATGTGCATTGCAATAATGGCCCACAAATCAAGGTGTTATTGATAAACGTGTATACGCATATTGAAAAAGGGTAAAAAAAAGGGTAAGCAATTTCATGAGCATAAATATATAAACATATATAATCATTTTAAGCCCTTTTCCCCACAGGATAGAAATATGGTGAAATCCAGTGACTTATTCATCTTCCACTTATAGGATGCAATGGAGATGATGACAAAGGGGCGCATGATAAAGAGCAATACTATGGCACAGAAGAGTCCCTTGCTGCTGACGGCCGCTGCAGACAAACCATGGAGTACAGGAGCCAAGGGACTGGCAGACCTTTGTAAAGTAAAAGACAAAGCAAGAGAGAGAATAAAACAATAGTGTCAACTGTACGTTACTTAGTAACGCATTACTGTAATAATATTACTTTTCCCAGTAACTAGTAGTATAATGGATTACTTTTCCAAAGAAGTAACATTATTACAGTTACTAATCCTAGTTTATCCTTTTACGCTTCATTGTCTTTATCCCCCTAATTACGTCTTCATAGGGAACAGATAATTGGTGTGTTGATCATACTGGGCAAAAGTTAATGTGAAAGATAAAAGACCAAAGAAGTATAAAGAGGCCATATGTATATATAACTCCGCAGCTGGTGGAGTAGAGATGGCATGAGGGATGAGTAATATAGTTTTGTTTCACAGCCATTTTTCATAGACTTTCTAAGAGATGGCTACCCTGTCTATGATTATGCCCTGCACAGGAACAAAGAACTCATCAAGTGAAATGATGTACATCGTCCCAAAAATGTGGAGGGTCATTATATTTATCACAACCCTTTGTTTTCAAAACAGCATTGATTCCTCCACACTTGCACAAAGTCAGGGATCTTGTAGGCATGTCATCAGGTGTATGATTAAACTTTGTGCTAATGATCACCCATTCAATATGTAGGCTGAAACAGGGGTTGCCAGATGTGTCCTAGCTCTTTTGAAGAAGCACAAAGAAATGGGCAACTTTGAGGACTGTAGATGCAGTGGTTGGCAAAAGAATCTTACTGCAGCAGATGAAAGACACATTATGAGTACTTCCCTTCACAATGGGAAGATGTCCAGCAGTGCCATTAGCTCAAAACTGGCAGTGCCATTAGTTCAGAACAGTGAGACTTTGGTACATCTACTGTCTGGAGAAGTCTGGTCAGAAGTGGCTGTCATGGAAGACTTATGGCCAAAAATACCAGCAGCATTGAAACAAGACCATGTGATTCAACTATGCATGGAACCACAGGAACTGGGGGTGCAGAAAGATAGCAGCAGGTGCTCAGTCAGGACAGATGAGTCAAATTTTGAAATATTTGGCTGTAACTGATGGCAGTTTGTTTACGACCTAGAGAGTGCTACAGAAGAAAAATCTGAATCAAATCAATATTTGGTGTGACCACCCTTTGCCTAGGCCTACATAACTTTATAAAGTAGGCTATATATGACGTTGGACAAGTCTAAGAGGATTATGGTCAGTGGCAAAGACTCACACAACTGATGACCAAAGCCTTGGTCATGGAGCCTGACAGATGTTTGCAATATTCATGTTGCAGCATAAACACACAGTAACAGTGTGTTTGATTACATTCAAACGGGTGATTCTTCCGCAAACGTTTCCACGCAAAACTATCCACCAAATAAATAAACAGATAAAATCCAGGGCTCTGACCAGATCCGTAGATGCCAAAAGCTAATTGTGCACCAGGTTAATATTTAACTCTTGGGACTTTAATCATTTCCCACACATTACTTTTACAATTTGTGCAGTTTATTGTGCAGTTTATTGCACAAACGTAAACTTCTTATGTTTCTCTGTCTTCTTGAACTGGAATCACTGAAATCGGGATAAATATCCAACATATCTAATGTGCATAATGCCATTGAATTAATGCTGAAATAAGTGAATTTCCCTGCTGATAACACTGTGTCGACTGTTCACTACAGAAAAACGAAAATATTACAAAGGAACTATGTATTGTAAGGAACACTGCTGTCACCCGGACGGAAGTAGTGGTGCACATTAGAACAAAAACACTGGATGGGGAGCGAAACGTTGAATGGCATGTATATATTAAGTTGTTGTCATATTAAATATTCAAATTATGGTTTAGCTTATGTGTGGTTATCTTCTCTTATTTGTTAATTAGTAATCAGAACGTTTCTTCCGTTGGGTCTTAAGGCGACATTGCTGAATGCTAGCGTAGGTTAGCCGAACAGCGAAGTTAGCCAACATTAGCTAACAGTCCTCAGCTGTGACATGTTCCTTCTTTTTTAGCTTTTAACGTCTTTAATGGTCGTTGTTTGATAGAAACTAACCTCAATATGATACACTCAAAAGTAGTTGTGCTGAAATTTACACTTGTAACGTTAGCATAATAAGATACACAATATACGAATGGTTGTGTTAACAATGCCCTCCAGGGACAGGAAGAGACGCCCCAGTTTAGTGCTGTTAATCATCTGTTAATCATCTTAAATATCATCTTTTTTTCCAGTGGGATCACGTTGGAGGGTACTTTAAGTCCATTGTATTAGTGGGGATCTGGATAAACAGTAAGCCATGCCTACCGTGGTCTTAATGGACGTGTCTCTGTCCATGACACGGCCAGTGTCGCAGGATGGCAGCGAGGAGTTTCAGAGGAAAAACCTGGCTGTCCACGGACTGAATATGTTGTTTGAACACATGGCATCAAACTACCGGTTGGAGTTCACATCACTCATGGCCTTTTCGTCTCTCTGGGAGCTCCTGGTGCCTTTCACCAGAGATTACAATGCATTACAGGTAAGGTGTGCTTTATATTATATGCTTATTATATGTTTTATGCATTATTATTATTATTATTATTATTATTATTATTATTATTATTATTATTTTTATTATATGTGAATCTGAAAAATCAAAGCATGTTTTCCTCTTCTGAGTCACTGCCTGAGATCAAGAGTCTGACTCTCTGCAGAAGAGTTGAAGGATTATCAAAAACATTTTTTTTTTCTGTGCAGGAGGCTCTGAGTAACCTGGAAGACTATGACAAGACTTGTGTTGAATCAGCCCTTAATGGAGTTAGTAATGTTGTACAGCAGGAGTGGGGCAGTGCCTGTCCCTGTCAGGTATTTTGACAAGTCTTTCTCGTTTATACACACTTTTATCACACCTCTAAATGTATTGTTGATAAAATAAAGCTGGTGTGCAGTGAAATCATTTTCCATAGTGATCTCAGGTAAATGTTTATTGTCACATAGGATTATGTTTATGTACCACCTTCCTTTGTCCTTTAGGTGGTGCTGGTTACTGATGGATCTCTTGGTATTGGAAAAGGTTCGCTAAGGCACTCCCTACAAACACTGAAGCAGCGTGGGGATGACAAGAAGTTCCCACTCCCTTTCCCTTTCCCAACCAAACTGTTCATCATGTGTGTAGCCAATGCGGAGGAGGTACCGAGTCACCCTTTTTTTGTTCAACAATTGATTTCTATTTACTTGCATCTTGATCTTAACACAGTCAGTGTAAAACCAGAGAGGAGAAAAAGAGTAAACCAGAAGCAGCTGGTCATAAGTAAGATCTAAGGTGATGACCTCTACTGGGCCTTTATGTCTTAGATATTGTTAATATCTTATATCTTAATATAAGAGAATGACAGTTTAACAGTTGTTATTCCCTGCATTTTTGAGCCAAGAAACTCAAAGAGAACATTTTTGATATTTTTTAATTTCTCTAGTGCTTATTTATTTTAGTGTAACAAAAAATATGAACGCAACCTTACAGGTGTCTTGCACACAATAATGTTTTGTGTAATTTGATCAAATACCAACAGTTTTCTGTGGTGTAACCAGGAAGTTTCTATTACATCCATGTCAAATTTAAGCTTATGGCAAATAGATTTGATAGCTGTTACAAATGCATCGCCCTGTCCCGTGTAATTGCAGTTACAGATGACTGATGCCATGGACAACTTGGAGGAGCTACTTCGTCTCAGTGGAGGTGATGGGCAGATCTTCACTACGGAGGGACCACTTTGCATGAAGAGTGTTCAGGCTATGTTTGGGTATGACTCTCACTGGAGAAATAATCCATCTTTTATATGTTTACCAAGGAAACTTTGGTCACTGTATGTGTTTGGATGTTTTCAGGAGGCTGATTGATCATGCATACTCTCCCTTCCATGCTGTCCTCCACTGTGGGAACCTGTCCTCAGACGTTCAGGTATTCCCTCGACCTGAGCCTGTTGTGATGGATGAAGAGGTGGAGCCCATGCCCCGAACAGTCAGTACAGGTAACCAGCTAGCTTCGAATTTAATGATGAAATTTAAACAAATTTTTTCCCTGCACATCTAACACAAATTCATCCTGTTCTACTTGTTTCAGATTTGGAAATTGTGGGCTTTATTGAAATTGCTGACATTTCCAGTCCTCCTGTTATATCCAGACACTTGGTACTGCCTATAGCTGTAAACAAAGGTTGGTGTTGTTATATGTTGTTTTCAAGAAAAACAACATTCACATGGCTTATTGCTTTTGGTTTAACTGATTTCACATAATACATCTTGATTTTCTTTAAAGGAACAGATCATTTAAAACTGGTTTTCACTGCATTGTATGTCCCCACACAATCCATCACATCTTTTTGCAACGAGGAAAGCCCAGATTGTGTTTCCTGTAATAAGAGAAAAATGGGCAGAAAAGGAAAACAAGCTGCTCATAATATAACAGAGACATTACGAGTAAAAGAAGAACAGTAAAGTGGGTGTTTATGATACAAATAAAAATTTAAAAACCCCATTTTTACACAGATTGTCACCTTTCATATTGACAGGAAAACAAAATACAATAGAAAAGCCCTCAGTATGTCACATGTCCAATAAAGGTATTATCAATGTATTTTATTTGTACTTCATTTCAGAGGTGGATGAAGTTGGCACAGGAGCCACAGATGAGCTCGAGGAGGAACCCTCAGCCAGTCAAATGGCAGGCAAAAGTCCAAATTTCTGCGTACTTTTACATGGAAGTCTCAAAGTTGAGGGCATGGTGGCACTGGTCCAGCTTGGGTGAGATGCAACAGATTTGTTTATGATTAGCATATTTGAATTCTGTTTTATTCAGAATTTAGTGCGATATTAAGACACCTGTAGAATAAAACTAGTTGAATACATTTTATTTTGGAAATGGTCTAAATCTAGTTTTCTTTTTCCCAGGCCAGAGTGGTACGGTATGCTGTACTCCCAAGCCGACAGCAAGAAGAAATCGAACCTGATGATGTCTCTGTTTGAGCCTGGCCCAGAGCCTCTGCCTTGGTTGGGCAAGATCTCCCATTTGGGACCAATATCAGGTAACCTCACACCTCTTCACTGTGTCTGGTTTCTCTGCAGACACGTGTCAAACAAGCCAACAGATTTGACATGTTTACAACAAAGGTCTGCAGGGTCTCCTTAGCATATTGTTCATAACCTCTTTGCTACTTTCTTATTTCTGACAGCAACATTTCAAGAGTATGACATGTTTTCAGTATTGTAAAAACTCAACCTTTAATGTAACTTCTGACACACCAACCCATGTACTGGGAAGAGCAAAAGAGCAAATGCCTCTATGTATGTGTACATAATCAACTAGTTAATAATTTACAGTTTTATTGCAAAGTTTGCCTACTTTAATCGTGATACTGACTTTACTCTGTTTCATGACCTTTGTGGTATTTCAGAGGCTGCTGAAAATCCCTATGGAGAGGACGACAGTAAGAGTCCTTTCCCTGTGCAGCCCCAGGTCAAACGAAGCTATGCCCAGAATGTCACTGTGTGGATTAAGGCCAGTGGACTACAGGTACAGTCAAATAACTGCATAAATGCATAGTTGTTAACTGAAGTCTTTGGAGAAATGACGGTTGGTAGGGGTCATAAGGTGTCACTAGGTGTTTTTCAGAATTTGTGCTCCAAAGTGCACATGCCATGGTACTTCAGAGAAACTGGAGGGACCGATTTCCCTTAATGTAGTGCAGCTAGCTAGGTCCTTTATGGGGAATCTTTCCTATTCCTACCATCCGTCCCATATAACGTGAAGGTGGCACGAGACTGCTTTATTGAGAAGTACAGTTAGATCCTTAACCATGTGTTTAGTTTGAAAGAATACTTGAAGGGATTGTTCCTCAGTTTTAGGACTGTAACTGTGTTGAGTATTGAATCAAATAATTTTTGAGGGTCATTTCTGGTGATCTGACTCAAGTTATATATGCTGCCATTCCACAGACTGATGTGCAGAAGATCCTGAGGAATGCAAGGAAATTGCCAGATAAAACTCAAACCTTCTATAAGGTAATTCTGAAAATGTCTCTGAACTAGGAAGTAGGAATAATTTAAATGACCATTTTTCCTTTAAATCTATCAGGAGCTGAACCGCCTTCGAAAGGCAGCCTTGGCTTTCGGTTTCTGGGAGCTCCTGAAGGGAGTGGCTGATCTGCTGGAGAGAGAGTGCACCCTGCTGCCCGACTCAGCCCATCCGGATGCCGCTTTCCAGCTCTCCCATGCCGCAAAGCAACTTAAACTGGCCAGCACTGGTGACTGCCAGTACATTGCTTTTGATCACAACATTGTTCCTCTGCACACAGATTTCTCAAGCTGAGCCACTGAATGAGGAAAAATGGAGCGTCAGCCTGTGTGGACGAACATGGGAACAGCACCTGTGTGTGTGTGTGCGCTGAATGTTTAAAGAACTCATCAAGGGGGCTACTTTAAGAACCTAAATGGGTCCGATAACTTACACCCGTTCTTTGACACTGCCTAAACTAAAATGTTTGTAACATTTGTAAGATGTTTGCGTGTACATATTTTTACATGTTCCGTTGTTTCCATAAATTGATTCAAATTTTTATTTTTATTCAGTGTCAAATAACTTCAGGAAACCTGGTAAACGACAAAATGTCCAGATGAAACTACAGATTGAGAAAAGGTTACAAATGTTATTGTAGAGCATAAGCGACACAATATGTTGTCTGTATTTTACCAGTTTCCCCTGAGGTTTGTGCGATGGTTAAGAAATCTGGAATAACAAATACAGTATTGGTTGAGAATGCTGTTTCATTCTTCATTGGTAAACAAATCAATATATATAAAAATGACAACAGCAGGGTTTCCTTATCAGTGCTTGTTGCAATTCACTCAGCAACAAATTCCACTGCATTAAAAAAAAAAGAAGATTAAAAGGGGAAAGAAACACAGTATCACACAGGATATCAACTAACAGCTCTTCACTAATCTACAAAATACAGACAGACTCAGTCACCAGTAAATTAGACCATCAATGGTGAAATACTGCATCATCTTTTTCATGATGACCATAAATTAAACTCTTAGTGAAAGCATAAACAACATGATAACAAAAACTAGAACTGATTTGACTGGTGCATGGTTTATGGAAATCATTCAGAATAATATTCTCCAAAAACACACAGGCAGCGAAGGTGTTTTGTTGGCGCTGAATCTCAATTTGCTTTCCTCTTCTTGGTACGGAAACGCCTCTTCCTCTGCTTGTAAAGATGACGGAAGTTGATAAAAAGTCCTGAAGAGGGGGGCGTAAACAAACCAAGAGGTTTATATCAAGAGTAAAAAGTTAAATATTTGTTCAAAGATATGTATTGGATTAATATTTTATCTGGAGACCTACCCAGAAACATTAGAACAAGATAGATGTGCAGGAAGTATGAGAAGCTGATAGAGGTACCGATGGCCTTTGGCAGAGGAATGCTGAGGAGCTTGGTCTCGTCAAAGATGGGAATTGATTGTATCACAGCAACAGCTACATGGGATTGGCAGATGAGATGCATTTTAACATGCGTGTGTAAAAAAAAATTAGTAATTCTGAGAGAAGTAAACATGCTCACCTTCAGCTAAAATACCTAATGGATACAGTGGTATCCAAATTGTGTACCGAAGCCATGTGAGAGTTTTCCACTCTGTATTGAAACAGCCCAGCATGTAAAATGGATATCTGAAATTGGAGCATCATGTTACTTGTAGGGTGGAAACACAAGGCGCTTTTGTTGCTATTAATCAAGTGACACAAGGCTGCATCAATAACAGTCCATCATCATAACAATGCAGCTGAAATGACTTGTTGTGATGCTGACCATTGTAATACCAACTGCTGCACCCGTCAGCTGCTTTCTGCAGACTGTAGTTACTCTTTAAGTGATGCTGCTACTCTGAGCAGATTTGCATTGTGCTCTTTTACTGGCAGTGTGCTTGTGTCACCAGTTAATGACAGACGCCATATTGCAACAGTTTCAGCATTTGTTGTATGGCTGCAACTAACAATTACTGTCTAATCTGCTGATAATTATCTGCTGAGTCATTGCTTGGTCTATAAAACATCGTAAAACAGTGTAAAATGTCCACAGTTTACTATAATCTAAAGCCTAGAAATGCAAGAAATGTCCACATTTGGAAACCTGAAAATTTCTGACAAATGTCAGTATTATACAAATGGCAACATGGCCAAGTGTAATATAAAACTCAGAACACACCACTTTAAATGAAGCATGGTGCTACAGAAATGCCCCGGCCTACAAATCATTTTCTCCAGAGAGGGAACATGCTTTTTTGGAACAGACCCCAGCAAAAGTTTTTTCAGTGAAAATGGAATGCAAATATTACCATTCCCACTAAAATCGTGACTCATGTCACAGTATCTCAAAATAATCGCAATATGATTTTTTTTGCATACTATTCAGCCCTACCTGCAAATCACATTCATTTTCTTTTGATTGATTAATGGACTAATTGTTGCTATATATTTGAAGACTTGTGTGTTTCTGAGTTAGCAGAATCAAATTAAACTCAAATTTACAATAAAATTCTAAATCTTACTGACGACAAAATTTGCAATTCAGCAAACGTTTATGTCCACTTAAAGAACTTCTGTTGTAATTTCTGTGACACAGAAAAATGAAAATAATCATCAATCTTTCTTAGTCATTTACATGACTGTTGCATACTTGCCTAAAAATCTCAATGGTGCTCCACAGATAGAAAACAAAGAACACAACTGGCCGGTTGTGCATTTCCTCCAAACTACCAAAAATGATGAAGAGGATAAAATTCCGTCCAACCACCTAGTAGAAGAATAAAAGCATGTAATAATAAATTAGTAAAAAACACTCAATGTATTGGAACTCCATCTGGTGTCACTGGACATCTTGAAATTCAAATTCTGGCTACCTGTATAAGAGTTGGAATAACACCTGTCCGGACTACACCAAAAGCAGCGTTGAGGACCTCTACTGCTGCCAGGATCTGGCAGAAGAACATCACATCCGATATGGTGTGAAATGTGTCGTAGAGGGAATCTGAAATGAAAGCAGTGTTATGTACATGATCGGTCTTACCAGGTTTTTGGAATGAAACTGACCAATGATACAGAATGAGAAATTTCCTCACCTTGACCAAAGATAAAGAGCCGCACAGTCATGTTGACAAAGATCCATGAAAAACCAAGAAACTGTACCAGGTTATATACAAACAAAAATCCAGTTTTCAGGCTGACAAACCCTGAAACATAATAAAACATCATTTAGGCAAGTGATGCACACAAGCATTGATTTGACTAAAGTAGCTGCTAAGAAAAAAACTCTGTGTGAACAAAATTGTTAGACTTCAGAGAAACATCCAGAAAGATTTGTACACACCTTCCTCTTTATGCCTCGAAGCCTTCAGCCTATTCCGTTTCTCCTCCTTTGTAAAGTAAAAAAAAAATAAAAATTTAAAATTAAAATAAGTGTTCAATATTTGCGTATCAATAGTAGAATTAGTTCTAATCATGGTCATATTGACATTTTGCAATGTTGAGTATTTATTTATTTATATATATAGTATGTATTTATATATTGAGTTTTTTAATACAATTGTCTATGCAAAATGTTCCACTCATCAAAATTTTAATTCCACCTTTTCCCGGATCTCCATCTCAGCGTCTGACTCGTCCAGCCAGCGGTCAAAGTCAGGTATCAGAAAGACTGGTTTGCGCTCCTGGACCGTTAGTCTTTCCCACCAACCTCGCTGCTCTTTCCGCACTGTGATATTCACCTGTCTCTGCGTGGACTTGTGGCTCACCTGAGAACACAAGTTCATATGATGAGCACAATCAGCAAAACTAGAGGGCATAGGTAAGAAAGGAGCAGTAGATACCATTTGGATTTTTGACATGGATACATACCTCTGGCTTTACTGGTGAAAGCAACTCCAAACTGAACTCATACTCATTTTGTCCTTTTGCACCATGGCCCTGGGCTACACACAAAATACCATGAGAAATGTCACAAATCATGATCTTTTATCAAATATTTTAACAGTCAAACGAGCATGAAATGTATGTCACCTTTAAACTGAAGCACTCCTTCATGTACATGGACATCAATATTCTGCAAAAAGAAACGGAGAGGCAGATGATGAGCTTACTTCCTCCTACAGAGTGAGAATTCAAGGATAATACCGTTGAACGGAGTCAATAATAAAACATTCAAAATACTAATAAGTTAGACCTAATAACAATCAAGCTAAGGTTACCATAACAATCTATCAAAAATAGTGACATTTAATTACCAGCCAGAATATTTTCTTTGCATGAAGAAACTCTTCAGGAAATTCACACAATCCCCACCCTGAATCAGCTCTGTGTTACTGTTTACTGCACAGTGAACATTACAACAATATACGTGTCATACAAACCTAAGAAGCAAACATATACAAGGGGCTTTGTAAATATTTATATTTATAAACTATCACTGGATCTCTCTATCGTTATTTGTCATCCAGTATGCAAAGTGCACAGTTATGCGGCGTAGCATTTACAAGAACATGCACCGTTTATTTGCATTACCAACTTTAGACGCACGAAATGGTGCCCAAGACGGTCAGACAGAACTACCCTAAAGCTATTTCCTGATTAAAAGGCGGTGCATGCTGCAGTTTAATTAAGTTACCCCAGAGGGTCTTCGGTAACACTCTTGTTAGCTCACCTGAGCGTCTGTCAGCTCCACTCGCAGGTAAATCTCTTCATGGCGTTGAGCCCAGTAAACGAGAGGTGTGAGTGTCATTGTATCGGTTTTTTATTTTTATTGAGCTTGGTTTAAAACAAATATAAGGCTGAGCGGATTATGAATGAAGTCTCCTCTGTTCATGCTAGCCGTCCTGGAAAGCTTCACCAAATACCCAGAATATTCTGCAAACGTGCGCGCTCGCCATCTGTCCTGCGTGGCGACGTGCTCGTGCAGGAGAAGGCGTTGGCTCTGCTATCCCCTGATTGGCTGGGGATGAATATTTACGGAAGTAGTTAAGTTAAAGCGTTTTACTGGGCCACGACAAGGCAGTTTATTGATCTCTTCTTGCTGCTATGCGAATATGCAGACAAACTATCATATTTCTTGTCTAAAGACTGATATGTTGAAATCTTGTGGGACGTTTCATGTTCTTGTTGGCGTGACGGGAAGCGTTGCAACCTTGAAACTGCCACTTTTGGTATCCCAGCTTCTTCAGCTCCCTGGGGTGAGCTGCTTCGTATTTATGTATTTTTATTCAGAAAGGGATTTTAATTACAGTTTCTTCCGTTTGTCTCTGTTTTATGCTCCAAGTATTTGCCCATGCACCCTGCAAACAGTATTGCTTCTCAACCTGGCGCGCGCAGAGCTCACGTTAACCGCAAGATGGAGATGTAGCAGCTGTAACAGGCAGATGACTAAAAAAAAACACCACAACGCAGAATTATAATCCTGTTATTATATTCCCTTTTTTATCCAGCTACAACATTGTTATTTTACTTTCAGATAAAGTCCTTTGCATCTAAAGCCTCACAAAGTACAGTAGGATTAAACTAAAGAAACAGTGGCTTCAGTTTCCTCGGCACACAGAAAGAGCTGCATATTAAAGAGAACCCTAAATAGGCTGTCAACGGAAACTAAAACGAGAAGTGAAAAATCTTGAAGTGACAGTGTCTGAATTATTGTGTCAAATGTTTTGCTATACATAAAAAAAGACATTGTTAGGACTGTATATTGTACTAAACAGGTGTATTTAGCGTTTTTAATTTTCACAGTGAATATTAAAGAGAGAGAGGGAGAAACTCAAACTCTGGTAACTGCAAAAAGTAATGGATGTATGTGAATATGATGATTTTAATGAAATTACATATTACAAAAAAATCTGTTGGATACAGGTCATATGGTCCTGAGAAATGAAGTCAAAACTACATGCCCACTGTTACTGCACTAATCTGACAACACAGTTCTGTAATAGTTGCTGAGGTATGCTAAAATTTTAGACCCATAAAACTGTCTCTAAGATAAAGATCAGTTACTTGCCGTTTGTAGTCATCTCTTAGTTCTCCACCCCCTCAGCACCATAGCAATGCCAATTCTGTGACTGTCACTAACTTGTTTTATGCTTTAGGTGGATGTAAGAGTGGTCACCACAGAGCATGCTAAGCACTTCTACAATCCTGCAGAGGTTTCAGTAAACATCTACAGTGACAAGGATGAGTGGGAGGTAACATTGAACTAAATGTCAATAATATCAAATGTAGTGCAGCCCTTATTAACTGACTGCGTATAGCAAAGTTTCTCAGACTTTTTGCAACAGATAAGATGACTGGATTGTGGAAAATCTTTTAATAATTGGTGTATTTTGAATAATAAGTAAAACAGATATGCAATATGTCATACTTTTCATACAGTCCATTTGAAGGTCCGTGCATGCTTCTGAAATTGAAATATTAACGAATGCCTTACGCAAAATCCCGTTGAGAGAACTAAAGTGAGTACTTGACAGCATTCCACATGGCTGACAGCCAGAAAAGATTGAGAAACCCTGGTCTACATTGTCATGCATTCCTGAAAGGAACAGAGGAAGTGAGTGTCAAATTGGTTGTGGGCCTAACAACATGTCTCTGTTCTAGCTGTGGACTCAGAGATCTGACCCTGTGCTACACATTGAGCTAAGACGCTGGGCAGACCTACTTGTCATTGCCCCCCTTGATGCTAACACTCTTGGAAAGATTGCTAATGGCATTTGTGACAATCTGCTGGTGAGAACATTCAATCATTATCAGTTTACCTACAAATTATTATTGGATACATTCATTACACAATTTATTTCGAAGTTGATTAGTCTTTGTCATTGGCAGACATGTGTGGTAAGAGCATGGGATATCAGTCGCCCTCTCCTCTTCTGCCCTGCAATGAATACAGCTATGTGGCAACATCCTATTACAGCCCAGCAGGTATCCAGGCTGACAGAGTTCGGCTATGTGGAAATACCCTGCATTGCGAAGAAGCTAGTGTGTGGAGATGAAGGTGGGTTTTAATACTAGAAAAAAAGATATTAGGTATCTACCAATATTTACTTTCACCTTATGAAATCTCAAAATGCAGAACCCTGTTGTTTTGACCTTTGACCAAAACAATTACAATAAATCAGAAACTTGAAAAGTAAATATGACCTTACCAATTCTAGCTTCCATTCTATCTGCATTATAGTCTTTTCAGTTTATTTATTATTACCATATCAGTTTGTAAGTATGTAGAATTAATTTGTACCTTAAGTGACCCATTAGGGCAGTAATAATAAAATAAGCAGAATTAGCTAAATACAAGACGGTGCAGATGCAGACAGGTGTGGGAATGGTACTGAAAGAGAGTAGTGTGTAGAAACACAGGATATACAGTATCATATGTCAATGGTCTAAAAACTTTAAACTTCTCAAACTTCAGACTGTCATGCCCCTCTTTAAAAGCCAAAAAACGTTCACCACATATAAATGGACTGAAATCATTGACTATATGGAGAAACAATTAAAAAAGTAGCCCACTTGAATTAAATTTAAAGAAAAGAAATTATTCAGGTCAACACGATATCATTATCAAACTCTTGTTTTTTTAATTTCCCTACATAAATCATGTTCATTCAGCTTAGTTCCACTCCATATTTTTCCTCTGGTCATCAAATGTCCATATGTATAAGTTTACTGTTGCAGTTAATTCATTCAAAATCCTTTCTTCTGGTGGTTCTCATGACTTTTCATCATTCTACAATGATGTAGAGCTTTGCACCAGGGTGTCAGTACACTGGCATCTCTGTTGGGTGTACTTTAAGATGAAGCAGAGCACACTTCTGACCCCCCTCTGACCACACCAGCAGTGATGCTGGTTATTGTAAGATGGGTGCAATGGACTTCAAACTTTCAACCAGGGAGAGCCGTAAAATACGGCTTTTCAGTCTGGTTTTAAGTTGCTGTAATGTAAAGAGAAATACAAGAGGAAAATTTGTGAATGCCCGCCCTACTTATTCAGAAACTTTTTTTCAGCTGCTTTTCAAGGTGTGCTACCTGCAGTTGTGTGTATCACAAGATACAAACTACCCTGTTTCCATAAGTCAGGGTCTGTACGCCAGTGCCTCTGCCATCACCTGCTACTCGACTGGTTATTAATAAATTACTAATAACCAAAGAAAAACTAGTAAGAATTCAAATGTTGCGAGTATCTTTTGGAAGAGTTACTAGTAACTAATGAATAGGTACTAAATAATAGATACTAGTAAAATGGAAATAGTTACTGTTTACTAATCGAATAGTTAGTAGTAACTAATGATTAGGTGATACCTAATCATGGAGAGGCTCATTGAATTCAATGGCAAAAATATGGAAGTAACTAACGGAACAGTTACAACTAACAAAAAATTAAGTACTACTATCTAATCAGTTGTTACTAGTAAAACGGGAATAGTTACTAGTAACTAATAAATAAGTACTTGTTTTAAGGAATAAATGTTAAAACGGCTCCCATAGTTTTGCAATTTACTTTGCACATGCAGCGGTCTGTGACAACATCCATAACTGCTTGATCAAGGATGACAATGAAAGTAATTAAATTAGTATTTAAATATGCAAAGAATGTACAGTTTGAAGACAATTGATGTCAATTTGGGAAGAATACATTTTTGTGCAAGTGGTTCTTTAAGAATATCAACAGGCTGCACATTTTTTAATATTCTTTTGTAACTCTGCTTTGTAAACTACTTTATTTGTCTTTTGGTTTTAAAAAGATGCACCCTGCACACTGTATGTATGCTCAAGTGTAAGATGACATTTATAATGCATCTACTCATTCAGTCTTTCAAAATCAGTTCTATTCAATTGACCTTGGTATGCCACTCTAGTAACTTTTTCAAACTGCTGTAAATGAAAATTGTTAAAGACAAACTATTTTTCTGAAGAAAATTATACAGAAAAGCAAACACACAAACTTAATGTAAGATCACATACATCTTAGTTAGAAACAAACCTAAGGTCAGCTGTCTTCGATGACTAAATGTTAACTTTCTTCAGTGGCTTTACTATCAAAGCCATAGACTAATAGATATCCGCTCTGGAAAACTTTTACTTATCGCTTGCAGCAGGGGTGCAAGAAGTTTGCATTAACAGTATCAGGAGATCAGTCTGTGTACAAGCTATCTCTCTGAACAACACACTTAAATTACCCAGCATAGATTTAGTTATGCAAAGCCCAGGAGTGTACAAGATATTATGTTTATGTAGGTGTATTTGTGAGTATGCAAACGTGCATGAGAAGTGTGTTTGTGTATTATTTGTATTGTTGCTGACTGACTAATATTCCCTACATAAGGTGTTTGTTTCACTTAGCAATTCTTTACTTTATTACAGGTAAAGGGGCTATGGCGGAGGTGTCAACTATTGTCAGTATTGTAGAACAGTATCTTCAGAAATCAAATGAGGCATCTCAGAAGTCATGCACATCAGATCGTGTTGCAGATTCATCTGGCCTCAAAGACAAATAGATAATAAACATGATGACTTGTCTTCAAAAAGAATTTCTGTCCAAACCTTCCCTACATACCCATGATAAACACAATTTCTTTCACCTATTCCACTCTGCCTGATAAGTGCTCTTATTGGGATTGTGTGGCTGTGTACAGATATTCAGTCATTGATTGTCATCTATGTGTCTCTTCTGTTTGTTTGTTTATGCACCTGTTTGGGTAGGGCAACATGCACCTTTACCTTTCTTATTAGTACATGGACTTTGGAGGCCTCATGAAATTGCTAGCACATCTCAATCCAAGTGCAACCTCTACAACCTAACCAGCCAGAATAAGACTTGTGTGGGGGGTGCAAGACCTTAACTTTTACCTGCAGCTATAAGAGTCAACAGGTTGGTGCTGGATGTTATGTGTCATCTATTTATCATGACACTGACATGATTCATGGCTTGTTGAAAAGGGAATACCTCTCAGCTGATCTTGTCATTTAGATCCCTCCCCTTTTCGGCAGCGATGATTAATCTCACTGAAACCTGAGTATATTTCTGTCGTTTACCAAGCAGCGTTTTATGTCATCGAGTTTATGTCAGCATGTTGACAGTTTTCTGTTTACACTTCTGTCTAAACATCTGTCATCCACGCTGAAATGCACCTGTTTATAGTCTGCCTTCCAACTTACTTTATGTCTCTTCATCGGCTTTGTCTGTAATAGTGATTGGCAATGAAGTTGTGCATTACTGCCAACATTGTGAAAGGTGTATGTTTGAATGAACAGTATGACAAACCTGTTTTATGATGTGCTCCATTTGGCAATCAGGAAAAAAAGTTTGGGTCCTCTGAACTTCCTTGTGACAGTTTATTTTTTGTTGAATATTGCTGAACAAACAACACGGATTGGGTGGCGTATGGGCATATTGTAAAATAACAACTTAATTGAGAGTCAAATATCCTACCTACTTAAAGATGAAAGAAAAGATGATGGTAATTCTTTGGCTGTTAGCATTGACAGGCTTTGTCTTTGACAACAGAATTTTACTGACAGATGTAAAAGTTGAAATAAATTTGGTTTTTAATTGCAAAGGTTTCAACAATGCTTGTGAGTGTTTTATTTTCTGACTTTGTTTTTCTTAATAGCAAAATGTAAGTTTCAAACATTCTGTAGTTAGTAGAGAAAACAAATTTACTCTGCTTAAAACAACAGATGTGTACTTCAGCAAATGGGTCATTATGCAATCAAAAGTCATTAAATGCATGTGCTTGTCAAGTCATTTTAGTGTGAACAATATTCTTCTTCTCTATAGAAGCTGTCAGAATTCCTTGGGGGTTAATTAATATGAGACAAAGCAACGGAAACTCTTTTCCCACAAGGCACTTTGAGAGAGTGGCTATACAGCAGGACACATAACATAAAACTGTCAACTCTATGAGTGTTAGATATGGATATCCCAGACTCAGTGACTATTAGGTACCAGTAGTGTCTTATTTTAGCTAACATATACTCTTACTTTATTTGTGCAGACAATATTTATGTTTAATATTTTTTTAAAATGTCCTGATAATATTGATAGACAGAGTAGAGATGTATTCTACTCCATGCACCAAAGGTCAAAAGTGATGAAACCCATGGTTCACAAAGTGTTTAGACATGTTTATCTTTATGAAAACCCTCCATCTCCTAACAAAGTGAAATGCAGCAGTGTGGATTGTGTCAAGAGGAGACAGACGAGAGCATGTCAAACAAAATGACACTAATATAAACAATGGTTTGTTTTTATTACTGAGTGGACGCAGACAGTAACAACTGTCTTTACTTGTAATAAACGTAAAGGGATTGAACCTTGCATGTGGCAATCTTGGAGGGTATGTTTGCTCTGTCTGTCGTAGCACTTTGAAAACAAAGGTAATATTATTAGTATCATGTCTCTTCTGCAATATAATAATGTTAGACAAGTAGTATTACACAGCACTTCAGGCTGCCTGCTTCTTATCAGTTTCAACAACAGATTCAGATTTATGAACACAACCAGAGTTGTGTTAAAGTTGATTATTTAAATTCTTCTATCTCACAGTTATACACCTTTTATTGATTCACAGCACTAATGAAAAAAATAGAAGTCTTCCTGATCACACACATCACTGGTGAATCGTAAATTGTATTTTTGTCATTAAACTGTAAACATACACTTTTTTCCAAAGCACTGAAATTCCTCTTCCCTGAGAGAGTGAACCCTTCCTTAACCAACATGTAGACATTTATGCTGTGTATCTTTGTTTTTTCTATGCTCTCCAGATAGTTATGTTTTATCTTAGTTTATCTCCGTTCCCACCGAATCCAAGGGAGGCAGGGGAAATTTGGTTTGCAAATAACCAGTGGCATTGATACTGTTGAACCGTCGAGGTTGCAGCACATGGAGCCATGTGAATGGCTCGCCAAGTAAATAGCATCCTTCCCTGAGCCATAACTTGTCCTGCTGCTATTGGCTGCTGAGTGATTCTGTTAACGATGCCAGAGGAACATTACATCAGCCATAGCAAGAGGGGGAGTGTCATCAAGGCCTTGGCAGCTCTCTGGAGGAGTGTGCTGCCTGCAGGTGTGCCTAATGGGAATAAGCACGATGTTCTCACAACGAGGGACAAATCATCAAAACTTCAGATAGACTGTAGTCCGATGCAATGTGAAATCAAATCACGCGTATGCTTCCAAGACTAAACATGCGACTTTACTCTACTGCCAATTCAATACCTGTTTATCCAAAGATGTTTACTTCAAGAACTTACTGAACCCTTCTCGCGAAAATATTATTGAACTCTCACCTCTATCAAACCTCTTTTTGATCAAAACTGTGAATCCCACAAATTCTAATATAAATACAGTTTGTAAATGAAGGCCAAAGTAACTAAACATGATGAAGCACGTCTACAAGAGACTGATCTAGCAGCATACCAACTCAATCAACGCACTGCCATCATACCTCACTGTCACTAATGATTAACAATGTTAGCTGTTCAATTTAATTTAATGATTAGCTCAATTACTTTTGATTGATAACCAATTATTATTATTCTCATGTAATAGTTAAATGTTTTAGAAATACAGTACTTCTTTTTACTGGCTTCCTTCATGTACAAATCACTTTATTTAATCAGGTAGTCTCATTGACATCAAGAGACCTGAGAACAAGAAACAGTCAAACAGCCAGCAAACAAGAACAACATGTCTCAGTGACAAAAGCAGATTTAATAAAATAAATATCTGGAGGCAAAAGCAACATCAGTTTGTAAAGCTTTAAAATTTCCAGGGGGAGTGAAAGAATCAGCTTGATTGTAGTTTGCAGTTCGTTCCATTTTAAAGGCACATTGTGCCTGAAACTAGTTCTGCCAAGGTTATAAGTGGTTATGGGACATCTAAGGTTTAGTAGTTGTGTAGTAGTAGTTTAGTAGTTTAGTATTGGATTGTATAATGTAGGTACAAGATTTAAATTAAAGATGTGAGGAAGTTTGAAGCTTTAGAAATGTGACAGAAACGAAATAGAGAGCTATCACAATGAGCACAAAGCTACAGTTTTTGATCAATGCAATTATAACTGGACACAACCCTAATTTAATACAAAAAAGGACTTTTTTATAATGAATTTGGTCATTTTTATACTTATTTGCTATAATGAACCAGAATATACGCATGAACTGCATCGCATAGCAAAACGTGCTATGATAGACAGTTGTAGCTTAGCCTTCTGCAGGATTAAGTTAAATATTAGCTTCAGTTGTGAGGTGTATTAGTGGATTTGGTAATTGTACTCTAGATGAAAAGTTGCAGTAGAGTGACTGAAATGAAATGTACATGTATATTACCTCAGCGGCGAGTGATAAAAAAAGGGGACAGACTTTAGATTGTTAGCCATCCACATTGCACAATTCAGACTTTTCATAGTGAGCGTAGTCTATACTGTATAGACATGGGACGTCAAATATGCAGTACACCAACAATATGTCGTTCTCTGTGTCAATATGCGTGCATGTTCAGGTCCACATGCATCTTGTGTGTTGTAACTTGAGCAACCTTAACACCTAGTTTGTGGCCTCTGGGAATGTTCAACAGTGTTTCATCAGAAACAACATCCTGAGAGATCAGCTGTACTACTCCCTGTGTCACCACAACTCACCTTATTGACTCTCAGAAGACGTTTAAAAGTGGTAAACACCTCGTGGATTCACTCATGAGCAAGTAGAAATCAATGAATTGCATTTGTCTTGTACAACATGTGACATATTGTTCTTTATATATTATGTGTATTTTATATACATATTGTACTGTTGCATACAATAATAATTATAAATGTATTTGTTGTTAGAACTATTATATATTTACAGTAAGCTACCTTAAAAAAAACTATGAAAAACTATGATATTGCACATTTGCCTGTGAAAATAGTCAAACTTAGATCCACAAGGAACAAAAACAATCAACTGGAAAACTGACAAATTTTTTTGGGGGGGGGGTGCATCACCATAAAACTGCAACTCCTTGTTTCCAGAATCTAAAACCTTTGACCAGAAAATGTTATTCATGTTGATAGCCCCAGGGAAAGACAAACCATTCTTTGACATTATTTGTTTACTTGAAAATGGTTTGCCATGGATTATTATTAATATCTATTTAATAATGTTAGGTTTTTCACAGACAAGTTTGACAGAGGTAAATGACCAATAACAGTTTAACTGACAACTATGCTGTCAGTAATTATTTGTCAAAGTATCAGGTATTAAGAGGTGGCAGATCACTTTAAAAGAAAAAAGAAAATCAAATAATCTCTTCACTCTGTATAACCCCACTCCCTGATTTGGCTACCAGCAACAAGTCCCAAGGGGGGGGG